>JADRCD010185122.1:0-11868 GCA_019843815.1 Montemys delectorum | reverse complement strand
AGGGAAGGAGAAGAAGAAGAAGAAGAAGAAGAAGAAGAAGAAGAAGAAGAAGAAGAAGAAGAAGAAGAAGAAAGAAGAAACTGAATTCCTAAGAGGAGAGTGTCCCACCTGCTAGCAGGAAGGTGGAGCTCAAGCCTCCATCTTGTGTGGATCTTCCTGTTTTCCTGGATCCTCAATCCAAGAAGGAGCAGAGAAGGGGGAGTAGGAAATCGTGCGAGTGTGAACTGTGATGAACTGTGAAAAAACCACACCAGAACCAGCTATTAGGAGGCTGATCAACTTTACTTGGGGTGATTCAAAGCTTATAAAGTTTTGGAGGACTTGGGGTAGGAACATCCAACAGAGCAGAGTTCACTGGCTCAGGGCTCAGGGCATCAGGAACGCCTCATTAGCATGAAGAAGCACTTCAAGAATCTCAGGTGCAAGCCGAACAGGTTTTATCGGGAGAAAGAAAAGTGATCCTGCAATCTAATTGAGGCTACATGACATTCCTCAGGTAGAGGCGTGTGCGAGAGCTTAGAATTCCCCCAGACAAGGTCAGAGAGGGAAAATCCTGCCAATGAAGGGAATCTCCAATATTGAGCAGAGGTTATCCGGTCACGGTGGACTTTGACCTAAATTAGCAGTTTTCCCACAATCTTGATCCACGAAGATTCTGTCAGAAGACAAGGATCGTGAGCTGCTAGAGCAGCTGCCCTCACTGATCTGCCTTTGTCTGGACTTTGTTTCTGTCATGAGACATAAGTTTGTAGCTAGAGTTTATAGCTGTCCCACTCACAGCCAAGCCTCTCCTACCTGGCACTCAGTCCTCCACCGTTCAATGTCCTCCTGGAATCAGGGTGGAGGGGCCCTGGTTTGCTTCACTTCTGATTTCTAGGCTATAAACACTTCTATCTAGGCCAGCACTAGGTTGCAAGATGATTCTGAGGGTCAGGGCCCTTGCCTCCAAACCTGATAACCTGAGTTCAATTCCTGGAATACATGGTAAAAGGAAAAAGTCAACTCTTCATGGTGTGCGTAACATGGCACACACCGGAGCACACACTCGAATAAATAAACATAGTAAAAAATAATGGGGAAGGAGAGATGGCTCCGTGGTTAAAAGCTCTTATTGCTTTTTCAGAAGGCCAGGGTTTGATTCCTAGTGCCATGTGACAAATTCACAACTGCCTGTAACCCCTGTCCCAGGGGACTCAACACCTTCCTCTGACCTCCTCGGCATCAAGGAGGATGCCGTGATGTACTTGCATGCAGATGCTCATGAATACACATAAAAATAAATACATCTTTAAACATAATAATTAACCTTAAATTGTTAGTATGGCGTCTCACATGGCTCTGGGGAGCTGGCATGGCCGACTCTAGCATATACTAGTGAGCAGCAAAGACTGGAAGAAGACAGACAACTAACACGGCTTACCACACACCGTCCTTACAACACTTTCCACACAGGGTCCCCCTCAGTCTTTATGTTCAGCACTTCGAGTAAGTAAAGCCAAACTTGTCTAATCATTCATCATCTTAGGAAAACTCCAGCACAGAGGGCTGGAGAGATAGATTAGTGGTTAAAAGCACTGGTTGCTCTTCCGGAGGACCCAGGTTCAATTTCCAGCACCCACATGGTAGCTCACAATGGCCTATAACTCCAGTTCCAGAGGATCTGATGCCTTCTCCTGAGTTCATGTGGAGCACATAAGCTCACACAACGATACACACATTCACATAAAAATAAGAGATTAAAAAAAATTCAGGTGGTGTGGTGCATGACTTTAATCCTATACTGGGGAGAGAGAGGTGTTGGCTCTCAGCTCCCTGAGTTCAAGGCCAGCCTGGTCTACAGAGAGAGTTTCAGGATAACCAGAGCTACATAGATACACCCTGTCAAAAACAAAAAACAAAAAACAACAAAAAAAAACTGATGGATTGATTGGCTACCTCTAATAAGGATAATTAAAATAACAAAGAAATGCAGTTTACTGGGGAAAATAGGAATGCTGTGGGTGTTTTCTGCATCTGACCACCCTACACACATTCTCTCCTTCTCTGGTAATGATTGCTGGTAACAATTGCTGGGTTCTTCTGAGGAATCACCTGTGTCCAATATTTGTAATTCCATTGGGAAACAGAGGGAGGAGGATCATGGAATTCAAGGTCACAGTAAGTTCCAGGACAGCCTGAGCTACAAGAAACCCTGTCTCAAAAATAGATAAGATAAAGCAGGGCAGTGGTGGCACACGCCTTTAATCCCAGCACTTGGGAGGCAGAGGCAGGTGGATTTCTGAGTTTGAGGCCAGCCTGGTCTACAGAGTGAGTTCCAGGACAGCCAGGGCTACACAGAGAAACTTTGTCTCAGAAAAAAAAAAAAAAATGATTAATGGCCATAGTCATGGTGATGCATGCCTTAACACCAGCACTGGAGAGAGACAGGATGATGGCGAGTTCAAGGCTAGCCAGGGCTACCGTGTCTCAAAACCAAAACAAAGAGCTATTAGTTAATGTGTCCTTTTCTGTCTTTTTGGTTTTTGCTTTTTGGAAACAGTGTCCTACTTAACCCCAGGCTGGCCTAGAGCTCCTCCCTGCCTTGCGTCCATCTTCACGGTGTAGGATTACAGGCGCAGGCGATGACTGGCTTACCGTTGTTTTTCTGAGAAAGGTCTCATTCTGCAGCCCAACCTGGATTTGAACTCATGCCAGTCCTCTTACCAGCCTCCAGAGCACTAGAACTACAGGCCTTGTGACCACGCCCAGCTAAGGGCACTTCTCCTTTTCACCCTGAGCTAACCTGGGCTAACCCGAGTCTCCCGAGGTTTTAAATGGTCAGTAGGAACTGAGTGTTATGCTGAACATTAGGTGGGTTGTGGGAGGACAGCTGCAAGTTAGAAGCCAGCACAGTGGGGTACAGGGTGAGTCCCGGTGCAGCCTGGGCTACAGAATGAGGCTCTGTCTCCAAAATGCCAAAACTTGGATCTGGAGCTATGGCTCAGCAGGTATGAGTATTTGCTGTTCTTGCAAAGGACCTCAACTGGGTTTTTTTTTTTTAAAGATTTATTTATTATATGTAAGTACACTGTTCCTCTCTTCAGACACTCCAGAAGAGGGAGTCAGATCCCATTATAGATAGTTGTGAGCCACCATGTGGTTGCTGGGATTTGAACTCGGGACCTCCGAAAGAAAAGAGTCAGTGCTCTTAACCACTGAGCCATCTCTCCAGCCCCTGAACTGGATTCCTATCTCCCATGTCAGGTGCCTCACAATCTCCTCTAACTCCAGCTCCAGGGGAATCTGACAATTTCTTCTGGCCTCCATGGACATCCATACATGTAGCATACCCTCACACAAACAGGCATATGTGTAAATAAAAGTATTTTTTCAAATTAATCACATCTTTTAATATTTTTACTACTGTGTTATTTTCTGTGTTTGAGTGTTCTGCCTGACAGTATGTCTGTGCGCCATGTGTGCAGCTGGTGCCCTGAGAGACCAGAAGAGGTTGTCAGATTAGCCGGAACCAGAGTTTCAGACAGTTGTGAGTCACCGTGGTGCTGGGAATTAAACCTGGGTCCTCCCAAAGAGCAGCCAGTGCTCTTAGCCACTGAGCCATCCCTCCAGTTCCCTAAATAGAATAAAATCAGTGTAGACAGCTATGCTAACATTTTTCCATCTCAGCACTCGAGGGGAGGCAGAGGCAGGTGGATCTCTGTGCCTTCCAGGCTAGCCTGGTCTACCAGTTAGAGCTACAAGAAAGAACTTGTCACAAAACAGTAACAAAAACAGAGAAGCAGAACAGGACAAGTAGGCAACCCTTGGAATCTCTGTGCTAAGGAGGTGAAGACACATTAAGGGATGGGATGACATGGCCAGCCAATCTTATCTAATTAGTAAGTTTCAGGCTTCAGTAAGAATTCCTTTAACCAAAACAAAAAACCAACAACAACAACAAAAACAACCCAACCTCTGACCTACATGGACATGCACATGAGGAAGAAGAGAGGTAAAAGCATTAGAAAAAACGTGAGGAAGCTAGAGTCACATGCTAGAACTTCAGAGTATTTCCACATCCCCATTGTCAAGGAAGTGGTTGTGTACCAGGCCAGGCAAGCCTGCTGGACGAGCACAGCTGGGCTTCCTGTGTTCCTCACAGCAGAAATCAAGGGCAGAGCTGGAATTATATAACAGTGTTGGGCTAGATGCTGGCACAGACCAGTGGAAACCCATCCCAGACCGGGTTAGGAAATAAAAGCAGCTTATGTACTGTGAATGCTGAGTGCCCAAATCCGGCGGATGCTTGGAGATCTGGTTTTGTTTTTAATAAACTGATCGTCTGGGTCGGGGATGGAGAGAAAACAGGCCACTAAGTACTGTCAATCCATACTTTAACTTCTAGAAAGTAGCCGGGCAGTGGTGGCACACGCCTTTAACCCAGCACTTGGGAGGCAGAGGTAGGGGGATTTCTGTGTTCGAGGCCAGCCTGGTCTACAGAGTGAGTTCCAGGACAGCCAGGGCTACACGGAGAAACTCTGTCTCGAAAAACCAAAAGAATTAAATAAAATAAAATAAAGAAGCTAACCTGGCCTGCGTACCTGGCCTGCAGGGCTGCTGGGAGGATTGCTGGGCATACAGGACTATTTTCCTTCTGACAAATGAGAGCGGAACTCAGCGGCTTCAGTTCCCTTTCCCATTCTGGGGTTCCTTTTTAGAGGTCATGGATGTAACCAGAAAAATGTTTCTTCAGAGTTTTCCTAGGAACTGGTTTCTAGACTCCTAAATGGGCAGTGTGTGACACCATTGGGTGAGAGGGAATGGAACATGACTCTTACAAGTGTCCCCAAGGTGGAGGGATGAGGTGTGGTGGCTGTGCCCAGCACTTTCTCAGCACACAGAATTAAAGCCATCGGTTGCAGCGATGTCTTCCCGGTACTGCCCTGCCTCCTGTCCTCTTCTACCTGGTATTAGTATCACATCTTTCTGTGAAGGTGGGAGTGTTGTGTCTCTGCCCTGTCCTGTCTGGTCACCAGCAGCCACATAACCTTATTGACTATTATTGGCTCTAGTGTTTTTGACTTTAGACAAATCGGTTTATTTTTTAAGGTCAGAGTCTTCTGTAGCCCAGGGAGGCCTTGAACTCTGGATTCTGCTGCCTTCACCTTTCCTGTGCTACTCCTTCATACCTGGCTGCAAATGGTTTTCTGAGAGGACCTCAAGGCCTTCAAGGGTCTCGTGTGCACACCTCTTCTGGAGAAAAGCAGTCAGAGGAAAGTCTTCAGGGCCTGACTTACCCCCTAAACCAAGGCCCAAGCTAGGGGAACCGGCCTCTCTCTTCCCATGGCCTACCACTGGGTCAGAATGTCCAGCCAGGTCACTGTACCCCAGGAACTTATATACACAACCTTTTGAGTTTAAGCCTTCAGAGTAACATGAACCAGCGAACCAGAGAGTGAGAGCCATGAGCAGCGTGCTGAGACTAATGAGGGCCTCAGACAGGCAGGAAAGCGTGAGTGTTGTTAGCTTTGCTCTGGAAGCCAAAATTCCTGGAAGCCAAACAGAGCTTGCCTCAGCCCAGTCGTGTGGAGTTTCCAGGGTTCTCTCCTAACCTGCCAGCCGAGGACATTCGTACCTTCTTAGAGACTCACTGGGAAATTAAATGGGTGCAAACATGGAATTGGACCTGTTCTAGCCTCTCCTACCACACCCTGTCACAACTAATGTGCCAGAATGAAGGAGACCTGGGTTCAACCTGACACCTAATATGTGAATATATGGTCTTGAGAAAGCCTATGTCAGGGAGAGATAGCTATGTCAGCTGGAGAGATAGCTCAGTGGTTTGGCGCACTGACTCGCCAGGTGGTGGTGGCACACGCCTTTAATCCCAGCACTTGGGAGGCAGAGGCAGGCGGTTTTCTGAGTTCGAGGCCAGCCTGGTCTACAGAGTGAGTTCCAGGACAGCCATGGCTACACAGAGAAACCCTGTCATGAAAAACAAACAAACAAACAAATCTTTAACAACAACAACAACAACAACAAAAGCCTATGAGTTTTGAACTGAGTTTAAAAAAATAAAATAAACCCCCTCCCCCCCCCAAAAAAACGAACTGAGTTCAGCACTCAGTACTGTATGAGCCGCTGAGTCCGGGTTTCTGTAACTTCACGTAACCCCAGGACTGCCTCAGAACCAGTCATGGAGGCCTGTGGCCTGGTGCTGAAGCTGCTGTGGCCTCTCAGGATGTACAGGCTTGAAGAAGCTTTTGGTGCCATGCCAGCCCACTTCTGTCCCCTGAGGTAACTGGGGTTGGGAACCTGTTCCTTGACAAAGAAAATGCTTTGAGTGTAGATTTAAAGCCAGACTTGACTCGGGGACATTTCAACCCCACCTCCTTAAAACAAGTCTTGCAGAGCTGGGCGTGGCCATGGCAGCCTGGCCTGTCATCAGGCTCAGACAGCAGGGTCTGAGACTAAGGCACATAGGGTAAGACCTGTCTCAAAAACCAAACCACTTTGGAAAAGAGGTCAGCAGTCCTCCTGGAATTAAAAACGCACCCAGGATCTGGGTTTGTGTCTCAGCTGTACAGGGCTTTCCTGGCAAGCACGAGGTTCTAGCTTCCATACCAGTCCCAAAACAAACAAGCAAAAGAATAAAGATAGGTGCTGCAGAGAGCACCAGAGAGTCAGAGCCCTTGCTGCTCTGGTAGAGGAGCCATGGCTGGATTCCCAGTGTCCCCAGGTCTGCTCACCAACCACTGGTCTCTTCAGTTTCAGGGACCCTAACACCCTCCCCTGACCTCTGTGCATCAGGCACATGATACACATACAGGCATGCACATTATACACATCAGATAAAAAAATAAATGATAACAAAAGAGGGGCTGGAGAGACGGCTCAGCAGTTAAGAGCACTGCCTGCTCTTGCAGAGGTCCTGAGTTCACTTCCCAGAACCGACATGGTAGCTCACAACTATCTGTAACTCAAGTTCCAGGGGACTCCAACAACCTCTTCCCATGGGCACCAGGCCTATATGCGTGAGGTGTACATGTCTATAGGCAAAACATTTGTATACAGAAAAAAATAAATCTTTTTTTTTTTAAATAATAAATTGGGCTAAAAAGATGACTCAGCAATTAAGAGCTCTACCAGAGGGGGTAGAGCATAACTGCAGAGGATCCAATGGATTCTCCTGACCTCTGTGGGTACCAGCCATGCATAGGACACATGCACTGGCAAAACACTCAGACACCTAAAATAAAATAAATACATTTTTTTAAAAAAAAGTCTTTAAGGCAAAAATAACAAACACAGAAAAAAAGAAAAGTATCTACTTATTAAACTTGCAGGGGTCAGCCCTCTTCTTCCGCTGTGTGTGTTTTTGCAGGCTTGGCAACAAGATGGTTTCTTAAGAATTACTATTAGAGGGCTAGCGAGATGGCTCAGCGGGTAAGAGCACTGACTGCTCTTCCAAAGGTCCTGAGTTCGGATCCCAGCAACCACATAGTGGCTCACAACCACACGTAATGAGATCTGATGCCCTCTTCTGGTGGAGCGGCCAGAGTGAACGGGTCTCAGCAGAGGTCCTGAGATCAACAGCAGCCACACACGTGATAGCTCAGGGCCATCTATACAGCTACAGTGTACTCATATACATAAAGTAAATAAAATAAATCTTTAAAAAAAGAATTATTATTAGAATGCATTTATTTAGTGTGCATGTGTACGGGTGTGTATTTTTGTTTTTTGCTTTTGTTTTGGTGATGTTGTTTTTATTGAGACAATGTTTTGCTATGTTATCCTGACTGGTAAAGGCTCTAAACTTAGATCAGGCTGGCCCTAGGACTCAGGATGAAGCTCTGGCTTTAGTGATGGGATTACACTTAGCTTTTGTTTCTGTTTTTGAGACAGAGTCTTGTGTTAGCCTAGCAGGCTTCAACTCACTATAGATGCAGGTGACCTTGGTCTCCCTCTCCTCCTTAGTCCCGGAATATATTTAATCTCAATCTGGAGCCTCTACCCCACCTTTGATTATTCAGTTTCCAGATAAAAGATGCAAGTGACCTTTAGATTTATAATCAGTCTTAGTCAGCACTAGAGCTGGGCAGATATCTGTCTTCTATGCTATTACAATCTACTTTCCTGTTGATAACCCTGAGTTATGACTCACTATGCCCTTTCTGGGCTGCTCTTAACTCCAGTAGGCCAGCCCTCATGGCCATGACTTTAAAATTCTTAACCCACTGCATCTTCACCTCTCTCCACCATCTTCTCTCTCCCTCGTGGTCTCCTCAGATCCCACGCTGGGTGTGGAAAGCTCTTGGTGCCACCTTCTAAGAATTTGGCAGGAGTTTGATGTGGGGCTATGACAAGGAAGTAGGCCTAAGATGAGTACAGCCGAGAGATGTGTTCTTTGTGTCTGGATGGGTCTCGTTAAGACCCTAAATACAGAAATAGTGGGGCCTTTGTTTATGCTTTGTTTGTTCCTTAATTACTCTGTTTATGCCTTGTTTGTTCCTAGACTACTTTGTTTATGCCTTAGGGCTTTGTGTGTACCTAGAATGATATAAAATCAGACTGGAAAAAAAATAAACAGGCTTCAGCTTCAGCCCTGGCTGGACTCATGTGATAGTGCTGTCTAATTGCCTTTTCTTTCTTTAATCCTCACTCTGTCCATCGAGATCCTGTTGACTGACTGAGCTAGCTTGGTCAGCCTGGGAACCCCAAGCCTTGTCTACCTCAACTCTGCTCAGTTATAGCTGTAGGCATCTTTATTCACCTGTCAGGGATAACTTGGGGGCAAGGTCACAGCATCACTTGAGTCTACTTGGAGGTTCTCTTGTCTGGGGGGCAGCCAGGCCTTGGGGGCCAACATTTAGCATTACAATATAAGCAAGCCGGGCAGTGTGGGTGCACGCCTTTAATCCCAGCACTTGGGAAGCAGAGGCAGGTGGATTTCTGAGTTTGAGGCCAGCCTGGTCTACAGAGTGAGTTCCAGGACAGCCAGGGCTATACAGAGAAACCCTGTCTCGAAAAAAAACAAAAAAAAACAAAAAACAAAAAAAGCAAAAAAGACCAAATTTCAATGCTCTTTATTCTCTTCCACATCCAGAGGGCTGAGGTTACAGTCTTGCACCACAGCATCTGTTTTTCCACTGTGAGGGCCCAGACCTCAGCTGTCAAGGATGCTCAGCAAGCCCTCCAGCCACTGAGCCACATCTTCATTCTCACATCACCTCATCAGTACAAGAACCAAACCCAGGCCATGCCAGTGAAAGTGCCAAGGGCCAGACTTTAGCACCAGGGACACCTGGCTTTTGGAAGGTTCTTTGTGACCTATCACCGCCCTCATTTCCTGAAGTTCTGAATACCAGAAACATTAGATAGGTTGGTCCTAGCTGAGATTCGGCAACTCCAGACAGAGGTGGCTCAGCTGCCCAGGAATGTGGGAGTCCCTGTTTTCAGAACTGGGGAATGTAGCTATACAACCGCTCCTACATTCTGAGGGCAGGAGCACTTGATCTGTTGTAGACACTCAGCAGACCGGAGCAACTCCAAATGGGAGCCGTTGAGGGAAGGAGCTCAGTGGTGACCAAGAGAAAAGACACATGGATCCCACATTCCCTTTGGTGCTGGGTGGGATTTCTAACTCCCTGACTGTCTGGTGTGGGAGGAAAGTCTTCAGCGGGCCAGAACTTCTCAGGAGCCAGGATGACAGCAGCGTAAGGCCCAGACACTAGGGAATCTATGAGACAGTGGAGACAAAACCTGAAGGGAAAGCAAAGCTCCAGTCTGCCCGGCCCAGCTTCCTCTTTCATGAGGTCATGTCAGAGCCATACTGGGGCGGCGGCAGGGTGCCAGGGATTGAGTGAGGTTGTTTTTTCCCTAACTTGGTTCTGAGTCACATGGCATCTACTCTTCCCAGAATACCACGGCAGGGCTCACCCTTGGCAGCAGATCAAGCCAGTCCTAACACGCGATCCCCAGTGGCATCTGGCCAGCCCTCCACTGAGCACTCTAGACCAGAGGCCTCTCTAGGAGGGGACATCCCCTCTCAGCCTTTAAAGAAAAGGCCCTGTGGTGCCGCCCTCAAGGGGGAGAGAGGCACATCAGACTTTTGGGTATCTATTAAAAAACAAAAAACAAAAAAACTCTGCTGAATCATGGGGCTTCAGAAGTGGAAGTCCAATGGAGGGCCTGTAATCTAAGGCCTTCGACCGTATAGATCAGTCATCAGTAAATATGGGGCACCACAAAAGGCATGACAAAGAGACACTTTTACCCACTATACCTTTCCCCCTGTTTTGATCTTGTGTAAAAAGGGTGGGGTGGGCGGCCGTTCATTTGGTAGAGTGCTTGTGTAGCATACAGGAAGCCCTAGGTTCAGTCATACTCTCCAGTTCCTGACACTGAAGTAATGAAGGGAGCTGCAGACTGACTCCCATATGATCAAGTCTACATTAAAAAAAAAAAAACAAAAAACCAAAAACCAAAAACCAAAAGCCAAACCAAACCTGCGTCTCTAGCCTTTCCAGTCAGCCTCTATTAACCAAGACGTCTGGTTCTAGGGCTGCAGTGTGGCTCACTGGGTAAAACTCTTGCCTAGCATGTGCAAATGCAAGGCCTTGGGCTGGGCACGGGAGGGGGGGGGGGGGGTGGAGAGGGAGGGAGAGGGGAGAGGGGAGGGGGGCATTTTAACTCAGTCGGTAGAATGCTTGCCTAGCACACAGAGGCTCTGTGTTCAGTGTCCAGTACCAGGTAAATTGCTACTAATCCCAGCAGTTCAACGTCCTTCTCAGATACTTAGAGCTCAAGGCCAATGTGAGCTACATGAGTCTCTCTCTCTCTCTCTCTCTCTCTCTCTCTCTCTCTCTCTCTGTCTCTCTCTCTCTCTGTGTGTGTGTGTGTGTGTGTACGCATTCATGCCACAGTGTGTGAATGGAAATTAGAGGACAGTTTTGTGGAAGTTGGCCTTCCCCTCCCACCGTGTAGGTCCTGGGCATAGAACTAAGGTCATTTTAGGCTTGATGGTAGACATCTTTGCCACAAGCCATCTCATCAGCTAGAGATATTATCTTTAAAAAAAAAAAAAGTTTCTAGACCTTGTGAAATTGGAAACAGCAGCCCACAAGATGGAAAAGTCAGCCTTCATAGAATTACAATCTGGCAAGAAGGAAACCAAAGCCAAAGAGAAGTCCTGTTCCCTGTTTCCTGAAATCTGGTGTAGGAAGCCTGTGTTGGTGCAGCTGGGCAAAGCTGGGCTGAGCCAGCCTGAGCTGCATTACAGGGCAGATAGACCTGTTACTTCTGCAACTTGCCAGGGAGCTCCAGGCACATTTGCTCTGCTTTTGCGTCATAGGAAAATTGCCAGGATCTGATCAAAGCTAAACAATCAACTTCAGGGGTCATTGATTAACTGCCTAAGAAACACCATGGTACCCTGCTCCTATCAATGGAGGCCTCTGGCTAGAATTGTTCCAGCTAACCTGTGCGCCAGCCGGAGAGCAAGGATAGGTGTGTAAAATCCACTTGCAGAGACCAAAGAGGAAGTAGGAATGCAGAAATCTCTCCTTTCTCCGTGATAAACACAGAACCACAAAAGCTGCCTGAGAGAGCCGGGGACGGAAATGGAAAAAAAAAACCAAAAACCCTGCAGATTGCAGCTCCTGTGATCTTGCTGTTAGGAGGTTGCTTTCCTGCTGGGGCCATCTTTACTCCTGTCCCCAAACTCACAATAATGGCTCCTACCAAGGGGCATGGGATGCAGGCCAGGATGCTGTCTTAAGTGTTTATTTGTTTATTTAGTTATTTATAATTATGGCTCTTTTTTGGAGGGGAACACATTCATTAGCCTCCTTTCTTGGTTCTTTTTTTTTTTTTTTTTTTTTTTTT
>JADRCD010185119.1:0-12918 GCA_019843815.1 Montemys delectorum | reverse complement strand
TGTTTTCTCAGGTGCAGTAGTTTTCTGAATGAATGGAGGAAAAGCCACGCCTTGCATTCATGGGCCCCTTTGACTCTCCAATCTAGGCAAAGCCATCCATGTCATCCCCTGTGGTACTATCTTTTTTCCAATTCTAAATATATTATTTAAGTTGCAGTACTTCTATTTTTTGGTTAGATAGGAATCAGCATTTCAGGATATATTTCTGTATTTTGGTTAAAGATCTTTAAAGCCCTAAGCTACAAGATTTCATTAGGTCAGACTTTTTACTTAGGATTAAACCTTTTAAAAACGTGGTGTGCAGCCATTCATCCAAGTTCTGGAGGCTGGGTTGGAAGTTTAGACATTCATAAACAACTTCTTGATTTTTTTTCAATCATATTCTTTTAGTGATTCAATCATGATTTGAATTAGAAACAAATTTGTCAACCTGTTACATCAAAGCATGACACAATGTTTTCGACAACAAAAGTAGATTTATGAGGAAGTTACCTGAATTGTTTTTTTTTTAATTTATTCTAATCTAGAACTCAAGGCCATATCCTTTCACAGGCTAATGATACTATGAAGTACGAACAAAGAAAAACAGATGCTATTCTAAATTTGCCTCTAGATTTTACGCCATAATCTGAGTTTCTAAGAGGTTACATTACTTGATATGCCCTAACTTCATACACAGCTTCTGGAATATCACATCCTGACTTGATTTATATACCATGTTCTTTTGCTATAGACCTAGGGTAATTCCCAAACCAAAGTCCCTTAAATATTTAAACATCTAAGTGTGGTGTAGCATACCTCTGGTCCCAATACTCAGGAGGTTGAAGCAGGAAGACCCAGAATCTGTGGCTAGCCTGGGCTATGCAGTGAGATCCTAACTTTAAAAGCAAAGCAACACAAGCAAAACATAGTCACAAAATATTGAGACAAGTCACATATGAATATGGCTTTAGAACTCCTTAAACATGACAAGCAACAAGGAAGAGAAGAAGAACAGAGTAGAAGCAACGAGTGATGAGTGCAGGTACCTAGAGAGCTACAGAGGGTAAAACTCTCTTTTACTGTGTGTCCTTGATCCGGTCTGCATCCTTAAAGGGAAATGATAACAATAATCACCTCAAAGATTGGCTGTTCAGAGTAAGTTATTACGTATCAAGAGATCAGCCAAATGCCTCCGTTGTGTCGATAATCCTTCTCTTTCTCATCAGCACACAGAGGTGCACTCCTCAAACCCACTACCCCTCAGAGCTGAGCCTCTCAGGACCTCATTCTGGCCAGTAGAGGGTACTGTGGGGGGGTACTTCCTTTCAGTTAATGAAACAAATGCAAAGGACAATTTGAACCTCTATGGAAAAGTGAATAAAAGAGCTTTAAAAAGGCAAGCAAATCATAATTATATAACTATTTTTAAATACTCCCTCCATTTTTGTCTTAGAAAGAAGCCCTAATTTGCTTATTCTCCACTTCTAGTTTCCATATTTATTTAATAACAAAATGGGAGAAACATTAGTAGGAGATAATAATTGTAAAAGTAGCAATGAAGTTAATGGAAACATAAAAAACACTGTACACATAAACAGCAATATTCAAGGCAATTTAAAATGTCAACCAATATACAACAGCATGTGAGAATAAACTATAAATTCAGGGTCAATAGACTGACTTTCCTTTTTTGTTGCATAAAAAAAAAAACAAGAAAGTAAAAGAGAGGAGTACATAGTTATATGCCTACAGTCCTAGCACAAGGGATGCTGGGGCAGAAATATCACAAGTTTGGAGCTAGCCTGGACTATCTAATTTGAGGCCAGTATAGGATGTATAGCAAGCTCCCATCTTAGCCTTCCATTTCCCCTACCTGTTATCTGTACTCCTGACCCCCAAAAAAGAATAGGAAGTAGATGAATCCTTTAAAACAATCATCCATAGGTAGACCATTAAAAATTACTATAAGCCCACAATTTAGGAAATAAGTTGATTAATCACCCTTTATAGGTGAGTGTCAAAGGAATATTCAGGATACCACAGGTAAAACAATGTAAGATCATCTAGAGAGAAGACTCCAGTGCCTCAGGACATTGGTTCCTGCCCTCTGTCCACTTTACATTTAAAGCTATCTCTATGTATAAAATTAACATAACTATAGTATTGATTATAGCACATAAGAACCATAAACCCCAGAATACTTAAGCAAGAAAGAGGCTAGACATCAACTGCAGCCTGAACTATTTTCCCTTGCGTAAAAGAAATTAGATTAGAACAAGTGTTAAATTTTCCAGCAAACAATGACATCACTTCTTGAGGTGGTCTTAGCGACCCCAGTACAACCATTCAAAAGAGAAATTCATGAGAAGGGCCTTTTACTAATGTACCCAGGTGATGCCTGTTGTAGTTTTATCAAAGTTGTGCATCACTACCCTTGAAGAAGGAAACTCAAAATCTCAACTCATTCACATCTTTCAGCCTCACACCAATGCCTGCTCACAAGCCCTGCATCAGGCACAGGAAAAATGAATGAAAGCCAGCCATTCAATAGACCCATTTACATCAGAAGAACTCAGTGGAAGAGTTGTGATCAAATAGAAAGAAAAAAATCCAGGTTGATTTCTTCACATAGTGGAAACACAGGTTTGCTTGCTCTGCCCCAAAATCAGATGCCTTGATGCTAATGA
The DNA here is from genome assembly GCA_019843815.1 of Montemys delectorum. NCBI lineage: Eukaryota > Metazoa > Chordata > Mammalia > Rodentia > Muridae > Montemys > Montemys delectorum. Next base: position 10,249 of record JADRCD010185119.1, on the reverse strand, counting down.
GAAAACAGTGTAGATAGCTGGAATGGGACGGGGAAGAGAAAGGGCGTCATATCAGTGTGACTAGCAAGGATGTTGATGTATGGTAATAGGTAAACCTCAGCTACAAATTTTATAATGAGCCAGCTATGTGATCCAGCCTCTGATTCATGATTTTCACACAAATGCACAAGAAAGATGAAAAGGCCAAACTTGCATGGTTTTCTTTAGGACTAGAAACCATGAGCACCAAGTAACTAACTAGCATATTGCCAAGCATATTATAATCATTCACTAAAACGTAGCGGCTGCCACCCAGAGTCCATCTACTCAGTCATCAAGTAGCATTTTTTTAACCACCAAGTAGTTAGCACTGGGATTTCAATGGTGAACAAGCCAGGTGACATGGGATTCTCTCTGTCATCAGCCCATGGAAAATTTGATAAGAACTCTAGGATATGATAGAAGCCCTTAGGAGGGACTCAGGGAACCAGAAATGGCCTTGGGGAAGATGAGGGGATGCTCAGTGGATGAAAGCACTTCCTGCACAAGCCTGATGACCTAATCCGAGTCCCTGGAACCCATATAAAGATGGAAGGAGAGTTATCCTCTGACTTCTATATACATGCCTGTACCCTTATTCACAAAATAATAATAAAATTAGATTGTTTTCTTTTGTTTTGTCTTATTTTAAGAAATGGCTTTTTGGGAGAACTAGTATTTGAGAGGAGGTATAAAAAAATGACAGGTTTGTGGATGGTGAGACTGGAGAATGAAGCTAACGGTGGGGAAGGTACAGGCGAAAGTGTTTGTGCTCCTTTAATGGCAGAACTGGGTTTGGGGGGTTTTATGGTTATTTGGGGGTATAGGAGAAAGGGGGCAGGTGCAGATCAAATCCAGGGCTTTTCATATTTTAGGCAATACTGGACCACTGAGTGTCATCCTCCTGGCCCATAATGTTTGAGACTTGAAGTTGAAATTGCTGTGTGGCCCAATACAGACTTAAAATTCTAATCCTCCTGCTTCTGCCTCCCAGTAGGATTACAAAGTATCTGCTTTTCCTTGCATCTGTGGTCCACTTCCATGAGCTGATGTACCTTCCCCATATCTGAATCCTTCACCACATGTGTAATCTCTTCTCCCAGGCAAAATGATACACATTGGTTCTGTATATCGAGCTTAATTATCTTGGGGACTAGGGGATAGTCCCCACCAGCTATTTGAACAACAGCTGCCTGTTATCTTTAGTCACCCAAAAAAGGCAGCGAGCTTGACCAGACCAGCCGTCTAGCCCTTCCTACCTTTCTTGGGTGCTCGGAGACCCAAGGGACGCTCCATAGGGCAACTTCACAATTCATCCACTGGGATACACATCTTTGTCGCTTTCATGCTCAGGTTTTGCAATATTTCTGAATGAGTCAAGCACCAAAAGAAATAACACCGGAGTCTCATTTCAAGAAAACCTTCAGAAGACCCTAAGCAGTATCGAGACGAACCATACAGGTGTGGCTTTATATCAACGCGCTTCCTTATAGCACCATAAGGATCCTGGTATACGTTTCAGATACATGATTGTGTTCAGGATAAATAGAGTTTCTAAACAATTTCAAGGAGAATATCTTAGGCACAAAGCAAAACACACCTCAAATATCATCTCTGAAGAAGATACCCAGATGCTGAAGTAACTTGGTGTAGCAGACACTGCTCGAAGCCCTGTGTCCTATTTGTAGTGCAAAGTACCTTTGCTTGAGAATGTGAACAACTCGTGTGCTTCTGCCCTTAACCTACAGGATCACCATTTGATTTTCTGGGTGTATGAGAGCTGGCTTTTCTTTTCTTCTCCCAGATAAAATGACATACATAGGTTCTGGATATCTGCTTTAATATCTTGGGGGCTAGGGATGGTCCCCACCAGGTATTTGAACAACAGCTGTCAACAGACAGTTATCTGTAGCTACCCAAAAGAGGACAGTGAGCTTGACCAGACCGGCCTTCTAGTCCTTTCGACCTTTCTTGGGTGCTCAGAGACCATACTGTGGGCCATGCAATAACATCGGACAGAAGACTTCATAGATTGTAGTATATATGAGAAGTCTCACGAAGTTTAAATAATTTCTGGCTTCTTGACATGAATTCAAAACAATGCCTTTAGCATAGGCCTATATGCTTCATTAGGGTCTGATGGTTAAATGGGATGCCCCAGGGGAAGGAAACGTGCAACCCTGAAGGTGTATTAGGCACTGAGAAGTTCACAGGTACATCTGAGACGCTGTAGATCTCTATAGTTGAATGGATCATAGCAGTTAAGTCCCCTTTTACTTCCCCACACTACCTGAATTTTCAAAATATAAATCTCACATTAGGGTCTGATAAGGCTCTCTCAGGAGGAACTCAGGGGAAGAAAGTGAGTTAGCAGGGACCCTAGGCATGGAGTGGCCAATTTCCCCCTCACTAACACGCCTCATCCTCATCGTGTAGCTTTTGCCTGCTGAACACAGCTCTGAGGGGCAGCAATATCTGCTTCTAGGATCTAAGCTGAAAGGTGGGAACTTTAACCTTGGGCAACAACTAGACATTTGAATGGCAGCTGCTCCGCAGCTTTGGGGAGAGCTAGAAGAGATTCTCAGGCAACTGGTCATCAGCACAAGTTTTCTTGAGTAAGGAAGGTGGGGGGAAGAAAAGAAGAGGAACAAAAGTTTGCCATCACTGAGCAGCATTGAAAATTGTTGCTAAGCACCAAAGAAAGGCGTTTTCTGTTTTTAATTAGAAAACGAAGCAGGCTAGTCATACACTAATCAAGACCTATTTTTACTTAATTGAGGTCGCTCTTTGGTAAATGCCTCCCTAGGAAGAGGAGGTTGCACTCACCCTGGGTGGTTTGCTCTGAGGCGGTAGAAATGATTCACATGTGCTGGTTCTCAGTCCTACACAGATGGCTGGGAGCAGGCTGGGAACCTTACTGACAACTAGCCCTGAGCCCTGAGGACCAAGGAATGCACTGACAGATGCAAAGGACTGCAGAGTGGGAGAGCTGGTTTCTGATCATATCTTTATTGCAAATGCTGCCTGATGGCTAAATGGGATGCCCCAGGGGACACAAACGTGCAACCATGAAAGTGTATCAGGCACTGAGAAATTCACAGGTCCTCTGAGATGCTGTAGATCTCTATAACTGAACAGATCATAGCAGTTAAGTCCCCTTTTACTTCCCCATACTACCCGAATTTTAAAAATATAAATCTCACATTCTGGGATTCCCCTTGGCTCAGCACTAACCAATCGGTTGAATCTTTTGTAAAATATAAAGTGCAAGATCATATCTCTACCTGGAACATGGCCTAAGTTCTCCAGAGTGGGGGTGAAACTATTGGCTAACAAATGTTTGGGAAGCAAGAGATATTATTAACTACATGGTTTTCTATTTAATTCTCAAACTCAACATGTGCTGCTGTGGTAGCCAGTGTTCTGTTGCTGTGACACATATCCAAGAAAGACAACTTCAAGGAAGAAAGAGTTATTCTACCTTAAAGATTTCAGTTCGTGGTCATTGTTCCAGTCCTTCCTGGGCTGTGGGGAGATAGGACATCCTGATGGGAGCAAATGGCAGAGCAGAGCTGCTCATGTCATGACAGCAAGGAGACAGAGTAATCACAAAGAATAAGGCACAGCCTTCAAACACTTGCTCCCTCCCAGTGTTCCACTTCCTCTAGCTATGCCTTAACCTGTCAAGTTTACTACTTCCCCAAAACATTCCACCAGGTACAGGCCAAGACTTCAATGAGAGCATGCAGGGGACACTTCATACTCAACCACAGCAGGCGCTTATTGAAAGTATAGATTCCTAGGTGGTACTTGCAAAACTTTGAGTCAGTAGGTCTCTGGTGGAGCCCCAAAGTTTGCAATTAGATGGGCATTCTGGGTGTTTAAGCTGTTGCAAATTCCATATTTGAAAGATAGATAATGGCAGTCCATCATTTTGTTGAAATTTGTGTTGCTCAGTGCTCTTCCTAGGTCAATGTACTTCTCATTACAGCATAGTGAGATTATGTGCTTCCTTCTCTCTGCAAAAGTCTGTTCATGTTTCCCTTGTGAGAAACACCATCCATTTGAGAAAATATCTGATAGAAAAAAAGAAAACCAAGCCTCTTTTGAGGGGTCATATTTATAAGGCTTGGCATGCGTGAGCAGCTAACACTGACCCCAAGAAAACAGAAAGCTAAAACATCTTTTTTTCCTTCGTGAACAGTTCTTAGAAGCATTTGCTGGTTCAAACTGTTGTGATTTTATGTCCACGGTACTGAGACCTCCCTATAGTGGCCCTGCTAGGGCAGGAGATGTTCCTTTTAAAGGCAGCTGGAATTTTAGATAACATTGTCTTCTAGGAAAACAAAACAAAAACCTCAAGTGAAGTTCCGAACTATACAGTCTGTAAAATTTGACCCAGGACATTCAGAATTGATCCTACACCGTTCGTACGGAGCCAGTCTTTAAACTTCAGGGTAAAGGGTAGGCTTCTGATGTATTTGTTTGTACTGCTGGCTTGTCTGGTGGCTAGGATGAAATACCTGACAAAAGCAACTTCCAGAAGGAAGTGGTTTATTTGGCTCACGGTTTAAGGGCGACACAGTCCCTCACTGTAGGATGACTGAGGGGCGGTAGCTTGAGGTCCTTAGCCGCATTGCTTTTAGGTGTCAGAAGGCAGTGAGCAAAGCCATGGTCAGCAGGATCACCGTGAACCTTTATCACACTGTCGTTCTGGTGGGTTTTGTGGCTTCCCGCGTTTACTGTCAAGGACAGTTGTGATTACATTGGGCCATGCAAATAGCTCAGGCAACTTTCCTGTTACAGTGTCAGCTGAGTAACAAACTCAGTTCTATCCTGTCCCTTAATTACTCTTTGCTGTGAAATCTCACAAGTTCACAGACTCAAAGGACATGGACCATTATTCTGCTTATCATATGGGGTGCGGATGAGATGTTGCAAGTCACTTGCCAGTTTCCTCTGCATTTTCTTACATCGTATGCTAAATTGAATCTGCATTTATTCTAATACCATTAAAACAAAACAGAAGAGTATTCTTTCTTCATTAAATTATGTTGGATTTCTGTTTAAAAGCCCATCGACTACACATACTGAGTTTATTCTGAAGTTTTTAAAATGTCCAGTAGTTCCAAGGTTTACATTCACTGTCTTGGTAGCCTTAAAGCTAAATTAATGTTAGTCCACCAAGTTTTTCTTGCTTTACATTATTTTGATTTTTCTAAGTCCTTTGTATTTCTAAAAAATATTTAAAATTATCTCCTCAGACTCCCATGGGAGGACTGCCGTGTTTATAACTGAGACTGCATTCAGATAGTTTACATATTACTTACTGAATTGGTTATATGGATTACAGGTTTCAGTTTATTAATGTTTATTAATGTTTTTCAGGAGTTTTTATGTTTGTGCTCATGAAAAATACTATAGAATGATTCTTGTAATATGTTTGGGATATGAGCAATTTAATTTTTATAAAGCTGACTGAGAAAAGACCTCTATTGTCTGAAAGAGCTTATGTGGCATTCATATTATCTAACACATCAATAGCTTCGTATTTAAAATATGGGAGACTGGAAAAATGGCTCATCAGTTAAGAGCACTGGCTGCTCTTCCAGAGGTCCTGGGCTTAACTCCCAGTACCACATGGTGGCTCACAACCATGTAACTCCAGTGTATCTGACTGGCGTCTGCAGTCACTACACACATGCATGTGCTACAGAGACACACATGCAGGACATGATACAAATGAAAAAAAAAATGGTTTTGTTTGTTTGGTAGGATTTTTTGTTAAATTGAAAATATATGTATTTCAGTTAGAGTATGTGGACTCTATATTCAATATATTAATAGCATTTTATATAAGTTCACCACCTTATCCCCATCAGTATGTTCTCCCTTTTAACTTCTTTTAGTTAAGTGGAATTTGTTCTTTTGTTTGTAGATTCATTGCCTATATTTGTTTTAATTGTTAGAAGTTTCTTTAAGCTCTAAGTTTTATAGATTGCAACCAAAACCAGCCTGTATCCATATTCAAATTGTATTTTACTGTAACACATAATATATGTCTATTTTTCCTCAATTCTATGCTATTCTATCATACATTTTATTTCTATGATTTAGAAACCCACAAAATGTTATAATTACACTTATTTTTTTTTTTTGAAACAGGGTCTCTCTAAGCCTGGAGAGTCTTGAAATCGTCTTGCAGCCAAGGCTAATCTTGACCTTCTTGATCCTCCTGTTTCTCCTTCCTGAATATTGAGATTACCTTCTAATTCTCCTGACTCCACCTCCAAAGTGCTGGGATTACAGCTGTTATCAGCCCTGGTTTTATACGATGCAGGAACTGAATCCAGGGACTCCTGCATGTTAGATATACATGCTCAGCAACTAAGATACATCCCCAACCTGATACTTTATTTTTCTTCTTGGTCTGTAACTTTATTGACAGTTCAAAGTTAGAATCCCAGACAAAGCTATCAGTGCTGTGACAAGTAAATGGGCTCTGTTCTCCAGTATGGTTATTATAGTTAGTTTCATTGCTTCCTTGGTATTTGAATACATTATCAACATGGGTGAGCTCAGATATTACTTTTATTTTTATTATCTATGTATTCTATACAGAAACCTATATATTTTTCTTTAATGAATTTGTATAGCATTCATTAACGATTCTGGATAGTCCTACTTTGAATTCCTACAGTCTTTTTCTGCTCAGATTACGTTTTTCTGAATATCTTAATTGTAGCATCAAACCACCGTGGCAGCCTTGAACTTTACTTTTCTGGTTGGCCTGTATGTTTGCCTGTGTGTGGATTTTCATGTACTTGTGTGCACATGCATGTGGAGGTTGATATCAAATGTCTTCCTCCGTTGTTCTATATCTTATTTAGAGACAGGTGAAACAGTGACTCACCAACACCATAGAGTTGTCAGTAAGCTCTAGATATCTGCCTGACTCCATCTCCTGTGGTAAAGTTACAGATGTGTGTGACAACACCTGGTGTTTTCACACTGGTACTGAACTCAAGTCCTCATATTTATGGTGCAAGCACTTCATCAAGTAGGCCAACCTAAGTCCTTCATCAAGTAGGTCAGCATCCCAGGTCATGCCTTCCTACCTCTTATCACTTGAACTCATTGAAGTCATTAAACCTTGCTTGAATGAAGCCCTGACTTCAGGATGAGGGCCCTAGAAGTTGCCCCTAGCTAGAAATCCAGGAGACTAACCATATTTGCTTCCACTTAGATATATGAGAACCACAATCCTAGATTGCCTATTATAAAAAGTAAGACAGTTACTTCTTATGTAATATCAGATTTTTTAATTGTTTTACTTACTAGGGGTAATCTACTGAGTTCTTGTTATTTCATTATAGCTTTAAGAAGGCTGGCTAATGATGATGTATTTAACCCAGCTCTATATGTATGCTAAAATAATCATTTTGAACAAAGAATGTTCATGTGTTATTTAAATAGAGAGGAGAGAACAGACAAATACACACAGGAGGGTGAAAGATAAACTAAAATCAAAACCTGAGCCCCCAAGTATATTTACGTAGCTGAATGTGGTGGTATATGCCTTTAATCCCAACACTTGGAAGGCAGAGACAATCAGATCTCCAAGTTTGAGGCCAGCCTGGTTTACGAAGTAATATATCTACATGTATAAAAACTGTTTGATCATACACACCTCCTACTTTTTTCCTTCAATACCATCTGGATGCCCTAACCATGTCTCTCTCCCAATTATACCTATGGGTTTTTGTTTTTTTTTGTTTTTTTTTTTTTTTTGCAATGACTCATAGATTCTAGTAAGTCTTGCCCCAAATGTGTATAGGTGTGGGGTCATCCACTAGAGCAGAGTCAAACCTACCAGAGGCCACACTCCTAAAGAAAACTGACTTCCCCTCCTTTAGTTGCTATCAGTAGCTCCACAAGTAGAGGTGGGTGCTCATGGACCCCTTCCTGATCCATGATGGATTGTTAACTGGCTTCAACTTGTATAGATCTTGTGAAGGCAACCACTGCTGCTGTGAGTCCATGAATATAGTCCTGTTGTGCTCAGAAGACACTATGTCTAAGCAGTCTCAGCTCCAGTGTGCTATAGATTTATGGCTTAGCACCCCACAGATGCTTGTTCTCTATACTTTGACCAGTTGTGAGTTTCTGCATCAACCCCCTATAAAATGGGGCTTCTCTGATGATAGTTGAAACCTGAATTAATCTTTGGGTACAAAGACATATTTAAAAGGCAGTTTGACACTATGTCCATTTAGGAAAGTAATAGTAGTAGATTCTCTCCTAAGATATATGAATTTACCTGCCATGGGTTCTTGGGTAGGTTTGCAGTACCAAACATGGATTCATTCTTGTGAAGCAAGTCTTAATTTAAGTCCATTAAGAAAGCAGATGATTCCCCCTTAACATTTATGTCACTATTGTACCTGTCCCAGGTCAATGTTCATGGCAAGGTAAGACTGTTAATTAGTATTGGCCAATAATGACTAGATTTCTCCATGTCCTATGACCAAAGTGTGTTATATTTGCAACTATTAACATCATATCATTCAGTTATGGGCCAACCAAAAAAATAGCCATTGCTTGTTTTGTTTTAGGAGTCTCTGGGATCTCCCCTTGGACAACACCGAAGAGGAGATACCCAACTACTGGCAAGAAGCTTTTATTTAGCAATCTATGGTTTCTGGATTAAATATTACCCTGGTGTAATGTAACTCTATTAAAACTCACATATAATATAGCCCATATCTTTTTATCATGTAATAAACTATTTACATTGAAGTATTGTTTGGAAAACATCAGAGGGAAATATATAAATATTTTAGCAAATTTCCCACTCTAGATAAGAACTAGATACTCTAAAATTAATTCAACTGCTCTAGTAAGCAAAGGGGCTTCATTTCTTGAGGGAGGTTTGATATACATTGTATAGCTCTACAGATCTAAAAATAGGATAATCCAATCCTGTGTTCCTCTTTGATTTCAGAGACTGATAAACCTTCCCCAGAATCTTGAGAAATTACAAAAACAAAAATCCATCAGTTCACTCCTGGATGGATTTTTATTGGCAATATAAAGAAAGACCAAAATCCAGTTCTCCACTCTTATAAGATTGATAAAATCACTAACAAAGCTAAGAGTAACCTGTACTGGAAACATTCCTTTAAAAGACCTCGTTTGTCATCATTAATTCTGAGCTGAAAGCTACTGGGTCTTGTTTGAATATGTCTGGATTCCCTGCTGCTGCCTTTCAGCCTAAAGATGGAATGGAACATGTAAGTCTCATTATCATAAATGACTAGCAACATCACTCACAAGCATATTCTTCTTTAAAGTATTCATAGTTAGAAAAATAAAGCCCTTTTCTTAAAGTCAACATCTGGAGCCTCTTGGGAATTATTATTCCTGGCTCTGATTAAACCTACAGAGCAGAGCAACATTGGTTACTGGTAGAAGGAATGACAATTATAATGACGTATGTTTGTGGCCTATGAATTGTTTTCTCTCTAAAAGCAATTGTGGGGCTGTAAGTAAAGATTGTACAAACAAGGCATATAGCTACATATAAAAGCATGCACATATTTAAAATTGTATTTTCAATGACAAGCATATATTGAGTTGGCTTTTTTTAGGTCATAAGAAATGTGATAAGTGCTACTGGGACATATACATGTCAAATAATGAAGAGAAGTGGAGTGAAATTCATTCAAAAGTTAAAAGAGAATGATATCCATATATGCAATTCTATGTATGATCCAGAAAAGGGCCATAAAGTGCTTAAGAGAGAGACATAAATAAAACCTTGGGAATGAGAATGTTAGCTAGTACCTGGGACATACAATAGTCTTCATAATGATTTTGTGAATTCAGTGATGAATAAATTTCTCTGGCCATATCCATTAAAATAATTTCATTGTATAAGCTATTATTGGTCAGGAGACAAAGACTGCTGGGCATAAGAACACTCACAAAATGATTTTGCCTTTCACTTATATGGTTACATCAAAAAGATATTTCTGCATTGATTTCTTACAATTCTTTTTGGGTTGTTATTTCATAACGAAGTTCTCCGTGGTTACATCATTAGTGATCAATATTGGGCCAGTATTTGTTCTGTATCTATAATATACACCTCCAAAACATCTTTTCCAGAAAATTAATGACATTACAGAAAGACTACAACTGGGACATTAGGGAGTAAGCTAGTTAAAGA
>JADRCD010185117.1:14011-40869 GCA_019843815.1 Montemys delectorum | reverse complement strand
AGTATCATCCTGAGTGAGGTAACCCAATCACAAAAGATCACACATGGTATGCATTCTCTGAGAAGTGGTTATTAGCCCAGAAGTTTGGAATATAGGAAGAATGACCCACAAACCACAAGAAACTTAAGAAGAAGGAAGACCAAAAGGTGGACATTTCATTCCTTCTTAAAAAGGGGAACCAAACACACACAGAAGGAGTGGCAGAGATTAACTATGGAGCAGAGACTGAAGGAAGGACAAGCATATAGCTATCTCCTGAGAGGCTCTGACAATACCTGACTAATACAGATGTAGAGGCTCACAACCATTCATTGAACTGAGTACACTGTCCCCAATGAAGGAGTTAGAGAAAGGTTCTATGGAGCTGAAGGGTTTGCAGCCCCTTAGGACGAACAACAATTACTAACTAGTACCCTCAGAGCTCCCAGGGACCCAACCACCAATCAAGGACTATACAGGGTGGGACTGAATGTTCTGGCAGCATGTGTATAGTAGAGGATTGCAAATTCGATCATCAATAGGAGGAAAGGACCTTGGCCTTGTGAAGGTTCTGTGCCCCAGTGTAGGGGAATGCCAGGGCCAATAAGTGGGAGAGGGTGGGGTGGCAGGCATGGGGAGGGGGGAGGCAAAAGAAGTTTGTTCTTGTTGTTTTTGTTTGTTTGTTTGTTTGTTTTTTGGAGGGGAACCTGGGAATGGGAAAATTTACATGTAAATAAAGAAAATATCTAAAAAAAAAAAAAATTTTAGCCTGGTTGTTATGACTACACAAGGTATGAATTGTCATGTTCCTCTGACTCCATGATGAAGATCCTGCCCTCCTTTCTCTGACCTTTCTCCTCCTCAAGTTCTAGCTCCACCTCTCTAGTCCTGTCCAATCACAGGCCTGTCACTGCCCTAATGTGGTTGGACAGAGAAAATGCTGCAACAGATGACTTTTAAAATGTCAATACTGAGTTGTATATTTTAAAATAAATTTTATTAATTTAATAAAAAATAAAGGCTACAGTATGGTGGGAAATATTAAACTAAAAATATTGTTATCCTTCACTTTGTGTTTATAAGTGAATAAATATCATCCATGTCTGTCTGGTTCTGGGTTACCTCACTCAGAATGATTTTCTCAAGTTTCATTCATTTGTCTGAAAAATTCATAACTCTGTTTTTAGTAGCTGAGTAGTATTTCATTGTATAGATGTACTATATTTTCTTTATCCTTTATTAAGCTAGTGGACATTTCTGTTATTTCCAGTTTCTGACTATTATGAATAAAGTTGCTATGAACATAGTTGAGCAACTTTTCCTGTGGTGTAGTGGGGCTTCTTGTGGTTGTATGCTAAGGAGAGGTATGGCTAGGTCTTGAGAGAGAACTATTCTCAGTTTCATAGAAATGGCCAAATTGATTTCCAATGTGATTGTACTAGTTTTCACTCCCACTAGCATTGGAGAAGTGTTCCCCATCCTCATCAGTGCTGTCTCTTGAGTTTTTTTATCTTAGCCATTCTAGCAGGGGTAAGATGTAATCTCATGATCCATTTGACTTGCATTTCCCTAATGTCTTAGTCAGGTTTTCTATTCCTGCACAAACATCATGACCAAGAAGCAAGTTGGGGAGGAAAGGATTCATTTAGCTTACTTCTACATTGCTGTTTACCACAAAGGAAGTCAGGACTGGAACTCAAGCAGGTCAGGAAGCAGGGATCTGATGCAGAGGCCATGGAGGGATGTTCTTTACTGGCTTGCCTCTCCTAGCTTGCTCAGCCTGCTCTCTTATAAAATCCAAGACTTCCAGCCCAGGGATGGCACCACCCACAAGGGGCCCTACCCCCTTGATCACTAATTGAAAAAATGCCCCACAGCTGGGTCTCATGGTGGCACTTCCTCAACTGAAGCTCCCTTCTCTGTGATAACTCCAGCCTGTGTCAAGTTGACACACAAAACCAGCCAGTACACCTAATGACTAAAGATATTGAACATTTCTTGAAGTGCTTCTTATCCATTAGAGATTCCTGTGTTGAGAATTTTTTGTATAGCTGTGCATCATATTTTTAAATTGAGTTATGTGGTTTGTTGGTGTCTAATCTCTTGAGTTCTCTATATAGTTTGCATATTAGCCCTCTGTTGGACGTAGAATTATATATATTTTGATGTATTCATTTGTATGTGCTTGCCTCTGTGTGTGTGCATGTGTGTGTGTGTGTGTGTGTGTGTGTGTATCCACATAAATCATCATTTAGAAAATAAGTATAATTCTAATGTTTAACTACCCCAAACATGTGAATACTTCCATTTCCTTCAATACATTCTATCTGCCGCCCTTCTTGCATTTTGTTCCTTTTTTTTCAGCTCTCTTTTCTATTTTTAATTCTCTTCTTTTAATGGCACATAGTAAACACAGCAACTTAGTGTTTTGGTTTGAGGTTTTGTTATTTTTTTATTGTTCTCATTCCATCTCTCTGATTTTCTTTAAGGTCCCCTGGATTCTCTTACTGTTTGTCTATAGTACAAAGTTGATTCAATAAGTAAATCACATGTCTGTTTAATTGATCCCATGCCAACACCAAGTTAAATTTTGTCTTAGTATGGAATTAATGTCTGTGTACAGAATTTATACTCACAAAGTATATTAAATAGCTTTAAATTGTATTTAAATAATCATTTATAATTTTTTTGTAATTTTATTCTGTAAGGTCACTATTGTCATCAGATTTGTAAATATTCATGTATTTTATAAATAATAGGAAAAATAGAGGGATGGGACTGTCAGTAAATCTGTCAATGTACGTATATCCGTGATTTATGAGGATTATACAAAAATATCTTGCTTAATAAATATACTTATATTGAGATCCCTAAACTTGCAGTCAAAAGCACTACAAAATGCCTAAGAAAAGTTTTTCTAACTCATGTACATCCCTTTTAAACCATATCATAAAGATCTGATGATCTGTTATTAGAGACTACTTTAGAAGTGTATTTGCAGCCAGTTAAAATAAAGAAACCACCAACAAAAAACACACTAAAGTTTACAAATTACTCAAATAGTACATTTCTTCACAGTAGAAGTTCCTTAGTATCAATGCAGAACATAGCCTTAACTGCAACAGCAACATGTATCGGGTGACTCATTACTCTGAATGTGTTTGGCAATGGCCTCCAAGTTACCATAACACTGATTTTGAAGATACAAAGTCTAGTCATTAGATATATTTTCAAAAACAATAACAATGAATAATGAGGAACAACTGTACAGAATACAGATAAATTCAATTAATTGATTATGATTAATAAATGTTTACTATGATTGATAAAAATTTGTTTACACATAAAACCTTTGTAGTAACACTTTATGGAGAAAATTTTTGAAAGTACACAACCAAGGAGAGAAACAAAGATGTCTTTTCTGCCTCTTACAGATAAATTTGTTCATTTATTTTGTAATTAAATGATGATACTTACATATAGCAGGATGCATTTAAGACTGGTGTATGTTATGCTTGAAATGTTATGACTAAAACTATATTTGTGCAAAAATTTAACATAAATTTTACTATTATTATTTTTACTATTATACTACCATGTGTGTGGATGCATACTTCACTGGCACACATTTAAAGGAGAAGAAAAATTTTAGGTGTCAATATTTTTTATCTTTTGTTGTATAGGGTTTAAGGATCAAAGTCAGTTTGTCAGTCTTACATGACAAACCCTTTTACTCACCATCATGCACATCCTGAATGTCAACTTTGAAATTAAATAAAGGATGAAAATTCATTTAAAACTTTGAATCATTTAAACATCCAGGCTGGATTCCCCAACCACACATTTCTCTGCCCATCAAGTCCTCTGGGACACACCTAACTTGTGTGCCCTGAGGTGTGTGCTGTCCTCCCCAGCCTCCCAGAGCTACATTACCCAGCCTAAGATCCTCTCCAGGCCTGCTACACCAGGAACACCCAGGTTATACACTTCTTCTGCCCAAATCCTTTGTCTATCATGTCTCCTGGGACACTGCATCAAAACCAAAAGAAACACACACACACACACACACGTACATGTATGCTGATGTCCAAAACATCAAAATATAGGAATCAATAATCATTGGTTATTAATTTATCTTAACATTGAAGAACTCAATTCTCCAATAAAAAGACACAGGCTAATAACAGAATGGATACATAATAATGATCCATCACTCTACTGTATATAAGAAACAAAGACAGACATTACCTCAGAAAAAAGGACTGGGAAAAAATTTAAACTAAAAAGAAGCTGGTGCAGCCATTCTAATATCTAACAAAATAGATTTTTCAATCAAAAGTAATCAAAAGAGATAGGCAAAAGCACTTCATACTCATCAAATAAAAAGAAATCACCAAGATGACATCTTAATTTTGAATATCTCTGCCCCAAATGCAAGGGCATCCACATTCCTAAAAGAAAGATTACCAGAGCCTTAATCACACATTGAACTTTACACATTAATATTGGGAGACTTAATCAACCCACTCTTACCAATGGAGATGTCAATGAGACAGACACTAAACAGGGAAAGAATGAAACTAACTGAAATTATGAGTCAAATAGACTTAACAGATATCTACAGAAGATTTTGCCTAAACATAAAAGACTGTGTGTTCTTCTCAGCACTTTCCAGAACCTTCTCTAATATTGGTGATATAACTAGTCACAAAACAAGCCTCAACAGACATGAGAAAATTAAGATAAATGCTTGTATCTTCTCAGATGACCATAGATTAAGTTAAATATCAATATCAAAACAAAGAACACAAAGCATACAAACTCAGGGAAACTGACCAACTCTCTACTCAAAGATCACTGAGTCAGGGAAGAAAAAAAGAAACCGAAGACATTCTAGTATATAATAATATCAAGGCACAACATACTCATATTTATGAGACATAAGGAAAACAGAGCTAAAAAGAAAGTTCATAGAACTAAGTGTTTTCTTAAAGAAATTGGAGAGTTTTCACACTAGAAACTTAAAAGCATACCTTTAAGCTCTAGGGAAAAAAACAGAAACAAATAAACTCAAGAATAAAATCAGGGAACAATCAAATTCAGGGCCAAAATGAATAACTCAGAAACAAAAACAATACACAGAATTAACAGAACCAAAAGACAGTTCTTTGTGTAAATTAACAAGCTAGGCAAAACCTTATCCAAACTAATTGAATGGCAGAATGATAGTGTCCAAATTAACAAAATCAGAAACAGAAACCTGACACAGAGGAAATTCAAAGAATCAGTAGGACTTACTTCAAAAGCCTTTACTTCACAAAATTGGACAATGAAAATGAAAGGTATGACTGGTGAATTTTCTTGCCAAAGTTGAATCAAGATCAGGTAAACTATATAAATAGTCCTATAACCCCCATGGAATTTGAAGTAATCATTAAAAGTCTACCAACCAAAAACAAGGTTTTAACAAAGAATTCTATTAGACTTTCAAAGAACAGTTAGTACCAACACTCCTCAAACTAGTCTACAAAATAGATACCGAAGTAACATTGCCATATTATGGCAAGGAGGCTATAGTTACCCTAATGCTTAAACCATACAAAGACTCAACAAAGAAAATTTCAGACCAATTTCTCTTGTGCACGTTGATGTAAAAATATTCAATAAAATACTCACAAATAGAAACCAAGAGCACATCAAAAACATCATCCATTATGATAGAGTCTGCTTCAGCCCAGAGAAGCAAGGATGGTTCAGTATACAAAAATCAATCAATGTAATCGACAACATAAACAAACTAAAAGAAAAACCACATAATCATCTCATTAGATGCAAGAGAAAAAAAGCCTTTGACAAAAGTTAACACATTTCATGTTAGAACTCGTAGAAAGACCAAGAATACCAAGAATAGAAGGCATATACCTAAACATAATTTCTCTTTTCAACATATATACAAAAATACTCAATAAAATTCTCAATAGCCAAATCAAAGAACACACCAAAAATTACATACACAATGATCAAGTAGGCTTTGTTGAGGTGGTGCAGGAATCATTCAATACACAAAAATCAACAAATGTAAGGAACCATATAAAGAAACTGGAAGACAACAGCCCGTGATCATCTAATTAGATGCAGAAGAGGCCTTTGACAAAATCTAATACTGAGCAATAACGAAATCTAATACTGAGCAACAACAAAAGTCCTGGACACAAGTAACATATTTAAACACAGTAAAGGTAATTTACAGCAAGCCCATAGCGAAATTCAATTTAAATAGAGAAAACCTCAAAGAAACTCATCTAATATCTAGAAAAAGGCAAAAGCTGCCCACTCTTTTGATTCTTATTCAATATAGTACTTGGAATCTTAACTCAAGCAATAAAACAACTGAAGGAGATCAAATATATAAAAACTGGAAAGGGCCTCTTTCTGGCCTGACCCTTTCGCCAGGGCAGATCATCACCTTGTCATCTCCTCTGAAGATGATACAGTTTGAAGGCCTCCCCGGAGATCTGTTGTAGCCAAGTCAACAGATCACCTGTGTTCATACCCCTCTGAAGATCCCACAGTCTTTAGGAGATCTGCTGCAGCCTCCCAAAGCCACAGGACTTCCAGAAGACATCAGCAACACAGAGACACAGGAGACAGACTGAAGACAGAGACACCCAGGGGGAACTAACACCAGAGATAAACAGATGGAGAGAGGCAAGTACAAAACCATAAACAACAGAAGCCAATACACTTTGGCATCACCAGCCCTGGATACCCCCAACATACCTGAAAACCAGGATGCTAACCAAAAATCCAAACCCATGAAGATAGTAAAGTCCTTTAAAGAGGATATAAATAACTCAATGAAAGAAATACAGGAAAAGTCAGGTAAAGAAGATGAAGTCCTTAAAGAGGAAACAAAAAAATCCCTTAAAGAAATACAGGAAAATACAATCAAATGGGTGAAGGAATTAAAGAAAGTGGTTCAAGACCTAAAAATGGAAGTAGAAACAATAAAGAAATCACAAATTGAGACAACCCTGGAAATAGAAAACCTAGAAAAGAGGACAGGAACTAAAGATTTAAGCATCAACAACAGAATACAAGAGTGATAGGAGAGAGAATCTCAAGTGTAAAAGATACTTTAGAAGTATCACACACTGTCAAAGAAAATTCAAAAAATAAAAAATTTATAACCTAAAATAAGCAGGAAATCCACAACACAACAAAAATTCCAAACTTATGAATAATAGGAATAGAAGACAGTGAAGAGTCCCAGCTCAAAGGACCTGAAGAAAACTTCCATAACATAAAGAAAGAAATGGCCATTATTGTACAAGAAGCCTATGGAATATCAAGTAGATTGGACCAGAAAAGAAAATTCACTTGTCACATAAGTATCAAAACACTAAATGCACAGAACAAAGAAAAAACATTAAAAACTGTAAGGGTGAAAAGGCCAAGTAACATAAACACAGACCTATCCCTATTACACCAGAGACACTAAAACCCATAAGAGCCTAGAGAGAGGTCATACAGACTCTAAGAGAACACAAATGCCAGCCAAGGCTACTATAAACAGCAAAACTCTTACTCATCATAAATGGAGAAACCAAAATATTACAGGACAATACTCAATTTAAGCAATATCTATCTACCAGTCCAGCCCAAATAAGGATAATAGATGGAAAACTCCAACAAAAGGAGAGTAGCCACACCAAAGAAGAAAACAAGATATTAGTAATCTCACAACAAAACAAAAAGGACAGAATGACAAACACATAATACCATATATAACAAAAAACATAACAGGAACTAGCAATCATCTGTTTTTAGTATCTATCAACGGACTCAATTCCCCAATAAAAAGGCATAAGCTAACAGATTGGATATGACAGCAGGATCCAGCATTTTGCTGCATATAAGAAACACATCTCAATAACAAAGACAGTAACAAACTCAAAGTAAAAGCTGGAAAAAAGTGTTCCAAGAAAATGGTCCCAAGAAAAAAGTAGGAGTTGACATCCTAATATCTGATAAAATAGACTTTCATCCAAAAGTTATAAAGAGAGATGGAGAAGGACTCTTCATATTCATCAAATAAAAATCCACCAAGAGAGTCTCCATTCTGAACATCTATTCTGTACCCTTCCCCCTGAGTTCCTGTTCTGGTAACAGAGGTGAACCCACCTAAGGTGAGGTTTTCTGAGGTAAGGAGAACTCTATTGTCCTGCCACTTCTCTGCCACTTCTGAAGTTTCTACTAGGAGCCACCGCCCACTATGTTGCTGAGTACTTCTGCCTGGCAAATTACTACTAATCACTAGAAGCTAATGACTCGAGGAGATTCTGGCATTGAGAGAGATGGCTTCATTTCATATATAAGGCTCATTCTCCTAAGTAAATTTTGGACCTTGATTGGAAAACTTTGACTTGGTTTCATTATTTCTTTCGCTGTCTGATTCCCCTACTTCCAGGCCCCATCCTTTCTTTCAGGAACCTAGTTTGCATAGCTGCTGCTGGAGAGCTACACTATTCCCCAAATGCAAGGGTACCTACATTTGTAAAAGAAATCTTACTAAAGCCCAAAGCACATTGAACCCCACAAAATAATACTGGGAGACTTCAACTGTTAGATTCAGCATGGCTCCCCCACTGGCAAAGAATCAGGAGGGAAATTGCTGCAGATTGCATGAGGTTTTTATTGCCAGTGTACTGAGGTCATCCTGCATTCAGAACAAAGGTGACCCCCCAGAAACAAAAGCACACACTTTTTATACCTTTCACTACATAGGTTTACATCATGAGTTGGTTATCTCTCATTGGTGGAGCCCATTGTCTTTTGTTCTCATTGACCTTTATGAGGGGGAGATACTGAATGCACATAGGAGGGGTGGGGGGAGATCCACCCTCCCGGGGACATTTCCTGGAACCGGGCATCCCTTAGGGATGGGTGTTTGCTTAGTCTTGGCATTCTTGGCCCCTCGGTATTTTTATGAGGTATCCCTTTAGGCTTAAATGGCCTTGGTATTTTTATGAAGTACTTTTCTAGCTCCTTGGTTTGCTCAATTCTTACACAACACTACATGCTCACTAATGGGCAGGTCATTGAAACAGAAACTTAACACAGAGACAGTGAAACTAATATAGGTTATGAAACAAATGGATTTAACAGATATCTACAGAACATTTCACCCTAAAAGAAAAGAACAGACCTTCTTCTTAGCACCTCATGGCACCTTCTGCAAAATTTACCATAGAATCAAACACAAAACACAATCAGACACAAAACAAACCTTAACAGAAGATTAATATAATCCAATGCATCCTATTAGATAACCAGACTAAGGCTAGATTTTGTTTTGTTTTGTTTTGTTTTGTTTTGTTTTGTTTTGTTTTTCGAGGCAGGGTTTCTCTGTATAGCCCTGGCTATCCTGGAATTCACTCTGTAGACCAAGCTGGCCTCAAACTCAGAAATCTGCCTGCTTCTGCCTCCCAAGTGGTAGTATTAAATGCGTGCACCACCAAGGCTAGATTTTAATAACAATAGAAATAACAAAAATTCCACATATGAATGGAAACTTAACAAATCTATTCAATGATAACTTAGTCAGAGGAGAAATAAAGAAAGAAATTAAAGACTTCCTGGAATTCAATGAAAATAAAAATGGCACAGTTTACCCAAACTTATGGGACACAATGAAACCAGTGCTAAGAGGAAAATTCATAGCACTAAGTACCCTCAAAAGAAATTGGAGAGATCCTACATTAGAAACTAACTCAACAGCATACCTAAAAGTCCTAGAAAAAAAAAAAGAAGCAAACACAGGCAATAGAAGTAATCAAACTTCTTTCCTGAGTAGTCTCTCAGGAAATAGTCAAAATTCAGGGAAGAAATCAACCAAATTGAAACAAAGAGAATGATACAACGAATCAACAAAACCAAAAGCTGAGTTTTTTGGTTTTTTGTTTGTTTTTGGTTTTTTTTTTTTTTGTTTTTTTTTTTTTGAGAAAATCAACAAAATAGATAAACGCTTAGCCAAACTTAACTACAGGGCATAGAGATAGTATCCAATTAACAGAATCAGAAAGGAAAAAGAAGACATAACAACAGAAACTGAGGCACTTCAAAAATCATCAGATCCTACTATAAAAGCCTATACTCCCATTTTCTCTCGGGTGACTTTCTAAGGCGGGACCAGGAGGCACAGGCCTCATGAGTTGCAGGGGAGTCACAGGGCAGCAGGGACAGGATCCTCTCAGCTTCCAAGTGACAGAGGTAGATCAGCGACCCTCTCTGCCCCTTCCCTGCTAGTGGAGGGCCTGCCTCCAGGGCGTGCTTTAACACAGAGATTCAGGAGAGATCCACCATTTTCTCTCCAGTGACTTTCTAAGGTGGGACCAGCTGGGAGGCACAGGCCTCAGGAGTCAAAGGGGAGTCGCAAGGTGGCAGGGACAGGACAAGCTCTACTCAGAGACACTAAGAACATCTAACACCAGAGATCAAGAGATGGTGAAAGGCAAACGCAAGAATCCTACCAACAGAAACCAAGACTACTTGGCTTAATCAGAACCTAGTACTGCCACCACAGCACGTCCTGGATATCCCAAAACACCAGAAAAGCAAGATTGGGATCTAAAATCATATCTCACAATGCTGATAGAGGAACTTAAGGACATGAATAACTCCCTTAAAGAAATACAGGAGAACACAGGTAAAGAGGTACAAGCCCTTAAAGAGGAAACAAAAAAATCCCATAAAGAATTACAGGAGATCACAAGTAAACAAGTAGAAGCCCTTAAAGAGAAAACTCAAAAATCCCTTAAGTAATTGCAGGAAAACACAAACAAACAGGTGAAGGAATTGAGTAAAACCATCCAGGACCGAAAAATGGAAGGAGAAACAATAAAGAAATCACAAAAAGAGACAACTCTGAAGTTAGAAGTCTTAGGAAAGAAGTCAGGAAACATAGATGCAAACATCACCAACAGAATACAAGAGATAGAAGAAAGAATCTCAGGGGCAGAAGATAACATAGACAACATTGACAGAACAATCAAAGAAAATGCAAAATGCAAAATGACCCTAACCCAAAACATCCAGGAAATCCAGGACACAATGAGAAGACCAAACCTAAGGATAATAGGTATAGAAGAGAGTGAAGACCTCCAACTTAAAGGGCCAGTAAATATCTTCAACAAAATTATAGAAGAAAACTTCCCTGACCTAAAGAAAGAGATGCCCATGAACATACAAGAAGCCTATAGAACTCCAAATAGACTGGACCAGAAAAGAAATTCCTCCTGCCACATAATAATCAAAACACCAAATGCACAAAACAAAGAAAGAATACTAAAAGCAGTAAGGGAAAAAGATCAAGTAACATATAAAGGCAGGCCTATCAGAATTACACCAGACTTCTCACCAGAGACTATGAAAGCTAGAAGATCCTGGGTAGATGTCATACAGATCCTAAGAGAACACAAATGCCAGCCTAGACTACTATACCCAGCAAAACTCTCAATCACCATAGGTGGAGAAACCAAAGTATTCCATGACAAAACCAAATTCACACAATATATTTCCACAAATCTAGCTCTTCAAAGGATAATAAATGGAAAACTTCAACACAAGGAGGGGAACTACATCCCTGAAAAAGCAAAAATGTAATCTTCCAACAAAACTAAAAGAAGATAGACACATGAACGGAATGCCAGCTCTAACTACAAAACTAACAGGAAGCAACAATAACTTTTCCTTACTATCTATTAACATCAATGGACTCAATTCACTGATAAAAAGACATAGACTATCAGATTAGGTACGTAAACAGGACCCAACATTTTGCTGCATACAGGAAACCCTGACAAAGACAGACACTACCTCAGAATAAAAGGCTGGAAAACAATTCTCCAAGCCAATGGTCCCAATAAAAAAGCTGGAGTAGCCATTCTAATATCGAATAAAATCGACTTTCAACCTAAAGTAATCAAAACAGATAAGGAGGGACACTTCATATTCATCAAAGGTATGATCTACCAATATGAACTCTCAATTATGAACTTCTATACTCCAAATGCAAGGGCATCTCTGATAGAGGGCTAATATCCAATGTATACAAAGAGCCCAAGAAGTTAGACTCCAGAGAACCAAATAACCCTATTAAAAAATGGGGTACAGAGCTAAACAAAGAATTCTCAACTGATGAACATCGAATGGCTAAGAAGCACCTAAAGAAATGGTCAACATCCTTAGTCATCAGGGAAATGCAAATCAAAACAACTCTGAGATTCCACCTCATACCGGTCAGAATGGCTAGGATAAAAGACTCAGGTGACAGCAGATGCTGGAGAGGTTGTGGAGAAAGAGGAAAACTCCTTCATTGCTGGTGGGATTGCAAACTGGTACAACAACTCTGGAAATCAGTGTGGTGGTTCCTCCAGAAATTGGACATAGTTCTACCAGAGGACCCAGCTATACCACTCCTGGGCATATACCCACAAGATGCTCCAACATGTAATAAGGACACATGCTCTTCTATGTTCATAGCAGCCTTATTTATAATAGCCAGAAACTGGAAACAACCCAGATGTCCCTCAACAGAGGAATGGATACAGAAAGTGTGGTACATCTACACAATGGAGTACTACTCAGCTATTAAAAACAATGAATTTATGAAATTCTTAAGGAAATGGATAGATCTGGAGAGTATCATCCTGACTGAGGTAACCCAATCACAAAAGAACACACATGGTATGCACTCTCTGATAAGTGGTTATTAGCCCAGAAGTTTGGAATACAGGAACAACAACCTACAAACCACAAGAAACTTAAGAAGAAGGAAGACCAAAAGGTGGACATTTCATTCCTTCTTAAAAGTGGGAACCAAATACCCACAGAAGGAGTTGCAGAGATTAACTATGGAGCAGAGACTGAAGGAAGGACAAGCTAACCTAAATATAGCTATCTCCTGAGAGGCTTTGACAAGACCTAACTAATACAGATGTAGAGGCTCACAGCAATCCATTGAACTGAGTACAAGGTCCCCAATGAAGGAGTTAGAGAAAGGACCAAAGGAGCTGAGGGGTTTGCAGCCCCTTAGGACAAACAACAATATGAACTAACTAGTACCCTCAGAGCTCCCAGGGACCCAACCACCAACCAAGGACTATACATAGTGCGACTGATTGTTCTGGCAGCATGTGTATAGTAGAGGATTGCAAATTCGATCATCAATAGGAGGAGAGGACTTCGGCCTATGAAGGTTCTGTGCCTCAGTGGAGGGGAATGCCAGGGCCAATAAGTGGGAGAGGGTGGGGTGGCAGGCATGGGGAGGGAGGAGGCAACAGGGGTTTGTTCTTGTTGTTTTTGTTTGTTTGTTTGTTTGTTTGTTTGTTTGTTTGTTTTTTGGAGGGGAAACTGAGAAATGAGAAATTTACATGTAAATAAAGAAAATATCTAATAAAAAAATTTTTTTAAAAAAAGCCTATACTCCACAAAACTAAAAAATCTATATGAAATGTATAATATTGTAGACAGGTACCACATACCAAAGTTAAATTAAGAGCAAGTAAACTATCTAAACCAGCCCATATTCCCTAAGAAAATAGAAGAAGACATTAAAAAACCTCCCAACCAAGAATAGCCCAGGGCCAGACTGCTTTAGGGTAGAATTCTACCAGACCTTCAAAGAAGAGCTAATACCAACACTTCACAAACTATTCTATGAAATAGAAAGAGAAGGAAGACTGTCTAATGCACTATATGAAGCCACAATTACTCTCATACCTAAACCACACAAAGGTCCAAAGAAGAAAACGAACTTAAGACCAATTTTGCTTACGAATATCAATCTAAAAATACTCAAAAAAAATTATTTGCAAACTCACCTCCAAGAAAATATCAAAACATTCACTCACAATGATCAAGTAGACTCCATCCCAGGCATGGAAGGTTGGTTCAATATAGGAAAATCCATTAATGTAATCCATTATATAAACAAACTCAAAGAAAAAAACCCACATGATAATCTCATTAGATGCTGGAAAACCATTTGACAAAATAAAACACCCCTTCATTTCTTTGAAAGAACAAGAATTCAAGACATATACTTAAACATAATAAAAGCAATATATAGCAAAACAACAGCCAATGTCAAATTAAATTGAGAAATACTTGGAACAATCCCACTAAAATCAAGGAAAAAACAAGATTGTCTACTCTCCCCATATCTATTCAATATAGTACTTGAAATATTATAGCTAGAGCAATAAGACAAAAGAACATTAAAGGGATAATTGGCAAAGAAGAAATCAAGGTCTCACTTCTTGCAGATGATAGTTTACATAAATTATACCAGAGAACGTCTACAGGTGATTAAGAACTTCAGCAAAGTAATTGGATATAAAATTAACTCAAACAAATCAGTAGCCCTCCTTTATACAAATGATGACCAGGCAAAGAAAGAAAATAGGGAAACATCACCATTCACAAAAGTCACAAATAATATAAAATACCTTGAGGTAACTCTAACCAAACTAGTGGAAGAGCTGAATGACACAAAGTTCAAGGTTCTCAAAAAGAAATTGAGGGAGAACTCAAAATGGAAAGATCTCCCGTGCTCATGGCTTGTTAGAATTAACATAGTAAAAATAGCCATCCTACCAAATGCAATCTACCGATGCAATGCAATCCTCATCAGAATTCCAGTACAGTTCTTCAAAGACTTGAAAAGAGCAATTCATCTGGAAAATCAAAACACCCAGGATAGCGAAGACAATTCTTAAAATAAAAGAACTTCTGAGGAATAACCACCCCTGACCTCAAGTTTACAACAGAGCAATAGTCATAAAAACATCATGGTATTGGTACAGAGATAGAAAAGTTGACCAACAGAATAGAATTGAAGACCCAGAAGTAAATCCATACACTTACTGACACTTGATCTTTGACAAAGAAGCAAAAAATATACAATGGAAAAAAGAAAGCATCTTCAATAAATGTTGCTAGTCTAACTGGCAGTTGATAGGTAGAAAAATAAAAACATCCATATTTGTCATCTTTCACAAAGCTCAAGTCCAAGTGGATGAAGGACCTCAACATAAAACTAGGTACACTGAAAAAAAAAAAAGAGAAAGTGGGAAACAGTCTTGAATTCATTGGCATGGAGGGTGGGGGAGTTGCAATTTGCTATACAGAACTCCAGTGGCTCAGGCTCCAAGATCAAGAATTGATAAATAGGGTCTTACTGATTTATGGAGCTGAAGGGTTTGCAGCCCCTTAGGACAAACAACAATATGAACTAACTAGTACCCTCAGAGCTCTCAGGGACCCAACTACCAACCAAGGGCTATACATGGTAGGACTGATTGTTTTGGCAGCATGTATATAGTAGAGGATTGCAAATTTGATTATCAATAGGAGGAATGGACCTCAGCCTTGTGAGGGTTTTGTGCCCCCAGTGTAGGGGAATGCCAGGGCCAATAAGTGGGAGATGGTGGGGTGGCAGCCATGAGGAGGGGGGAGGCAACAGGGGTTTGTTCTTGTTGTTTTTGATTGTTTGTTTGTTTGTTTGTTTGTTTGTTTTTTGGAGGGGAAACTGGGAAAGGAGAAATTTACATGTAAATAAAGAAAATATCTAATAAAAAAAATTGAGTCTTGCTTCTGGAACAGACCCTTAGTTGGTCTGCTTCTGTGAAGACTCCATATTCTGATCCATCCTAGAGGACCCACTGCATTCAGGGCAGTTGGTAAGAACACCCTCTTCCTCAAATCTCAGAGCTGCTGCTGGGAGCCTGACGGACTAGGACCCATCACCCACCAAAC
Source organism: Montemys delectorum (assembly GCA_019843815.1). Taxonomy (NCBI): domain Eukaryota; kingdom Metazoa; phylum Chordata; class Mammalia; order Rodentia; family Muridae; genus Montemys; species Montemys delectorum. Next base: position 25,071 of record JADRCD010185117.1, on the reverse strand, counting down.
CCCCATCCTCCCAAATACCACTCTCCTTCCATCCCTTTGACCCCTTCTGCCCAGTCCTTGCTGCTGGGGTAGACCCCTAGTTGGTCAGCTCCCAAGAAGACTCCATATCCTGATCCATCCTAGAGGACCTGCTGCACTCAGATCAGTTGTCTGAAGTCCTCCCAGGAGATCTATTGCAGTCAGGGCAGCTTCTCTGTGCCTCTGAAGAGAGCCCAGTTGGAAGGCCCCATAGGTGATCAGATACATCCAGGGCCGCAGGCCTACTAGGAGGTCTGAAGCAACCCAGGGAAAAAAGAGGCAGACTCCATACAGTCACCCAGACCAACAAATACTAGGGATATCCAGATGGTGAAAGGCAAGCACAAGACCATAAGCAACAAAACCAAAATATGTGGGCATCAACAGAACCCAGTTCTCCCACCACAGCAAACCCTGATTACACCAACACACCTGAAAATCAGGAATCTGTCTGAAAATCCTATCTCATTGAGATAATACAGTCCTTTAAGGAGGATATCAATAATTCACTGAAAGAAATACAGGAAAACATAGGTAAACAGGTGAAGGAATTGAATAAAGTGATCCGAGACCTAAAATTTGAAGTAGAAACAATAAAGAAAACACAAATGGAAGAAAACCTGGAAATGAAAACACTAGGAAGAAGGTCAGGAATTACAGATATAAGTACTACCAACAGAATGCAAGAGATAGAAGAGAGAATCTCAAGTGTAGAAGATACAGTAGTGTTAAATTCGGCATGGGTGCCCCACTCACAAAGAATCAGGAATGGAGACTGCTGCAATTAGCATGAGGTTTTTATTGAACCAGTATACTGGGGTGTCCTGCATTTGGAACAAAACAAAGGCAACCCCCAGAAACAAAAGCACACACTTTTTATACCTTCCCAGTACATAAGTTTACAGCATGAGTTGATTATCTCTCATTGGTGGAGTCCATTGTCTTTTGTTTCCATTGACCTCTGTGCCCCAGGTGAGCAGGAGATACCCATTGTACATCGGAGGGGTGGGAGGAGATCCACCCCTTACTGGGGACATTTCCTGGAAGCAGGTATTAGTCCCTGCAGTTAGGGCACCTCCTGAGGACTGATGCTTGCTCAGTAAACCCTTCTGAAGCTCTGTCTTTAGGCTTAATGGACATTCCTTGCTCCTTGGTATTTTTATGAGGTGTCCTTATTTGCTCAGTTCTTACAGTAGAAGAAATTGACACAACTGTCAAAGAAAATTCAAAACATAAAAACTACTAACCAAAAGCATCCAGGAAATTCAGAACACAATGAAAAGACCAAATCTAAGAATAATCAGAATAGAGAATGAAGATTCTCAGCTCAAAGGATCTGAAAATGTCTTCCCCAAAGAAAACTTCCCCAACCTAAATAAATAGATGGACATAAAGTACAAGAAGCCTATAGAACACCAAATAAATGGGGTCAGAAAAGAAAATCTTCTAGTCATATAATTATCAAAACATGAAATGCACAGAGCAAAGGAAGAATATTAAAAGCTGCAGGGAAAAAGGCCAAGTAACTTACAAAGGTAGACCTACCAGAATTATACCAGACTTCTCAACAGAGACTATGAAAACCAGAAGAGCTTGAAGAGGTCATGCAGACTCTAAGAGAACACAAAGGCCAGCCCAGGCTACTATGCCCAGCAAAATTCTCAATCAACATAGATAAAGAAACCAAAATATTCCAGGAAAAAAACAACTTTAAACAGTATCTATCTACCAACCCAGCCCTACAGAGGATCCTGGAAGGAAAACTCCAACACAAAGAAGATAGATGCACCAAAGAAAGGACAAGATATTAAACATCTCACAACAAAGTCAAAAGCAGAGAGCCATAAGCACATAAACCTACCTACAAAAACAAACATATCAGGAAACAACAGTCATTTCTTTTTAATATCTCTCAATATTAATGGACTCAATTCACCTATACAAAGTCATAAGCTAACAGACTGGATATGCAAACAAGATCCAGCATTTTGCTGCAGGTACTAACTATCTCAGAGTAAAAGGATGGTTAAAAGGTCTTCCAAGCAAATGGTCCCAGGAAATAAGGAGGAGTTGCCATCCTAATATCCAATAAAATAGACTTTCAATCAAAGTTATCAAGTGTGATGAAGAAGGACATTTCATATTCACCCAGGGGAAAATCCACCAAGAGAAAGTCTCAATTCTGAACACCTATGCCCTAAATACAAGAGCACCCCAATTCATAAAAGAAACTTTACTAAAACTCAAAACACACATTGAACCCCATACAATAATAGTGGGGGATTTCAACAACCCACTCTCACCAATGGACAGGTCATCAAAACAGAAACTAACCAGAGACACCGTGAAACTAATAGAGGATATGAACCAAATGGATTTAACAGATATCTACAGAACATTACACCCTAAAACAAAAGAATACACCTTCTTCTCAGCACCTCCTGGTACCTTCTCCAAAACTGACCATATAATTGGTCACAAAAGAAAAAAAAAAAAAACACAAAAGATACAAGAAGATTGAAATAATCCCATGCATCCTATCAGAGCTCCATGGCCAAAGGGTGTTCTTCAATAACAGCAAAAACTACAGAAAGCCCACATACTCATGGAAACTAACAGTTCTCAACTCAATGACAACTTGGTCAGGGAAGAAATAAAGAAATTAAATACTTCCTGGAATTTAATGAAAATATTGACACATCATACCCAAACTTATCAGACACAATGAAAGCAGTGCTAAGAGGAAAGTTCATAGCACTATGTGCCCTGGTAAAGAAACTGGAGAGATCTTACACTAACAACTTAATAGAACACCTGAGAGCTCTAGAACAAAAAGAAGCAAACTTACCCAAGAGGAGTAGAAGGCAGGAAATAGTCAAACTCAGGGCTGAAATCATCTAAATAGAAACAAAGAAGCAATACAAAGAATCAATAAAACCAAAAACTGGTTCTTTGAGAGAATCAACAAGATAGATAAACCCCTAGACAAACTAACTAAAGAGCCTAGAGGCAGCATCCAAATTAACAGAATCAGAAATGAAACGGGAGACCTAACAAAAGAAAGGGAGGAAATTCAAAAAAATCATCAGATCCTACTACAAAAACCTATATTCAATAAAACTGGAAAATCTAGATTAAATGGACAATTTTCTTTTTTTTTTCTTTTTTTTATTAGATATTTTCTTTATTTACATATAAATTTTCCCTTTCCCAGGTTCCCCTCCAAAAAACAAACAAACAAACAAAAACAAGAACAAACCCCTTTTGTCTCCCCCTCCCCATGTCTGCTGCCCCACCCTCTCCCACTTATTGGCCCTGGCATTCCCCTACACTGGGGCACAAAACCTTCACAAGGCCGAGGTCCTTTCCTCCTTTTCAAGAGCAGGTAAACTATCTACACTGGTACATAAGGAAATAGAAGTCATTAAAGACCTCCCAACTTTAAAAAAAAAAAAAAAAGCCCAGGACCAGATGGATTTAGTGCAGAATTCTACAAGACCTTCAAAGAAGAACTGATACCTATTTCCCTCAAACTACCCCATAAAATTGAAACAGAAGGAACACTACCTCTAACTCTTCTATGAAGCCACAATTGTGCTGATACCTAAACCACACAAGAACCCAACCAAAAAAGACAACTCCACACCAATCTCGCTTATGAATATTGATGCAAATATACTCAATAAAATTCTTGCAAACTGAATCTGAGAACACATTAAAACCATCATTCACCACTATCAAGTAGGCTTCATCCCAGAGATGCAAAGTTGTTTTAATATACTAAAATCCATTAACATAATCCATATATAAACAAACTCAAAGAAATTAACATAATCCATATATAAACAAACTCAAAGAAAAAAGTCACACGATCCTCTCTTTAGATGCAAAAAAAGCATTTGACAAAATGCAACATCCCTTCATGTTAAAACTATTGGAGAGATCAGGAATTCAAGGCCCATACCTAAACATAAAAAGGCAATTTAGTGCAAACCAACAGCCAATAGTGAATTAATTGGAGACATACATGAAGCAATCCCACTGAAATTGGGACAGGACAAGGATGCCCACCCACTTCCCCATATCTATTCAACATAATATTCAAAGTGTTAACTAGAACAATAAGACAACAAAAAGAGATCAAGGGGATACAAATTAGTAAAGAAGGTATCACTATTTGCAGATGATATGTTAGTATACATGAGCAACCCCAAAAACTCTACCAGAGAACTTCTCTAGTTGATAAACAACTTTAGCAAAGTGGCCAGCTACAAAATTAACTCAAATAAGTCAGTAGCCTTCCTTTATACAAATGATAAACAGGCTGAGAAAGAAATTAGGGGAAAAAAATTCCTTCACAATTTAAAATATCTTGGGGTAACTCTAACCAAATAGGTGAAAGACCTTTGTGACAATGACTTCAAGTCTCTCAAGAAAGAAATCAAAGAAGGTCTCAGAAAATGGAGAGATCTCCCATGCTCATGGATTGGCAGAATTAACATAGTAAAAATAACCATCCTGCCAAGGGCAATCTACATATTCAATGCAACCCCCATCAAAATCTCAACACAATTCTTCAAAGACATGGAAAGAACAATTCCCAAATTCATCTAGAAAGGAAAAAACAAAAACAAAAATAAAAAAAAATAAAACAAAAACAAAAACAAAACAAAAAACAAAAAACAAACCAGAATAGCAAAAACAATTCTTAACAATAAAAGAATGGCTGGGGGAATCACTATCCCTGACCTCAAGCTTTACTACAGAGCAATAGTGATAAAAACCTGTAGGGTATTGGTACAGAGACAGACACGTTGATCAATGGAAAAGAATTAAAGACACAGAAAGAAACCCGCATACCTACAACAACATAAGGATTGGGAAAAAATCTTCACTAACCCCACATCCCATAGAGGGCTAATATCCAAAATACATAAAGAACTCAAAAAGCTAACCACCAACAAAACCAAACAAGCAAATCAAAAAATGAGGTATAGAACTAAACTGAGAATTCACAACAGAGTAATCTTGCATGTCTGAGATGCACCTAAAGAAATGTTCAAAATCTTTAGTGATCAGAGAAATGCAAATCAAAACGACCCTGAGATTCTACCTCACACCAGTCAGAATGGCTAAGATCAAAACTTCAGGCGACAACACATGTTGGAGAGGATATGAAAAAAAAGGAACACTCCTCCATTGCTGGTGGGATTGCAAACTGGTATAACCCTATGGAAATCAGTCTGGAGGTTCCTCAGAAAATTGGAAATAGATCTATCTGAAGACCCAGCTATACCACTCTTGGTATAGCTAAAAGATGCCCCACCATGCCACAGGGGCACATGTTCCACTATGCTCATAGCAGCCTTGTTTGTGATAGCCAGAAGCTGGAAACAGCCCAGATGTCCCACTACAGAAGAATAGATACAGAAAATGTGGTTCATTTACACAATGGAATACTTCTCAGCTATTAAGAATGAGGACATCCTGAGTTTTGCAGGCAAATGGATGGAACTAGAAAATATCATCCTGAGTAAGGTAACATAGACCCAAAAGAACATGCATGGTATATACTCACTAAGAAGTAGATTTTAACCAAAAAGAAAAAAAAAAAAAAAGAAAAGTACAGAATACCCAAGATACAATCCACAGAACTCAAGAAAGTCAACAAGCTCAAGGGCCCAAATGAGGATGTCTCAGTTCCACTTGAGAGGGGGAAGAAAGCAATCATGAGTAGGGAGGGAAAGAGGGACCTGGGAGGGAAAGGGGGTTGAGAGGGATAGGAGGGGATCATGATCTGATATTGGTTGAAGGAAAAGGACTGAAGCCCTGAGCACCAGCAGAAAGAATAAAAACAGGCAAACTCAAGAGGTTGGGGGAATCCTCGAGAATTTACCAGAGACCTGGGATGTGAGAGACTCTCAGAACTCAAAGGAAGGGATCTTAGATTAAATGCCCAACAGTGGAGAGAGGGACCATGTAGAGTCCACCTCCAGCAGAAAGGCAGGGCATCATGTGAGGTTGATATCCTACAGTCAGAACTCTGACCCATAGTTGTTCCTGTCTGAAAGAACTGCAGGGATGGACAGGGAGAAGAGCAACAGGCCCAAAGTAGGATCAAGCTCAAGGGAAAGCCCCAAGGCCTGACACTATTACTGACTCTATGGAGTGCTCACAAAAAGGGACTTACCATGACTGCCCCCTGAAAGACCCAACAAACAGCTGAGTCAGATGCAGATATTTGCACCCAACCAATGGACAGAAGCTGCTGACCCCTGTGGTTGAACTAGGGAAAAGTTGGAAGAAGCTAAGGAGGGCCACCCTGTAGGAGGACCAGCAGTCTCAATTAACCTGGACCCTCAAGATCTCTCAACCAGGCAGGCCTGGACCACCAACCAAGCAGCATATACCATCTGATATGATGCCCCCAAAATATATACAGCAGAGGACTGCTGTGTCTGAGTTCAGTCAGAGAAGATGCACCTAACCCTCAAGAGACTGGAGGCCCCAGGGAGTTTAGTGGTCTGGTGGGGTGGGAGGTGGGAGGTGGGGACGGGAAGGTGGTATGGGATGTGGAACAGTCAGAGGGTGGACTAGGAGGAAAATAAAATCTGGAGTGTAAAAAAAGAAAATGATTAAATAAAATGAAGATATATATATATATTCGTGTGTGTATATATATATATGATGATTTAATGAAAAAATTTTCATACATGTGTAAGTATCTCTCCAGCCATGTCACTGGATGACCAGTGTGCACTTATGGTGCAAATTTTATCAAGACTGCTTAATCACAAATTAGATAGATTAGGAATGGGAAGTCTATAATGTTACTCTCCTACATGATAATAGTTAAGCACTACAGTTGCAGAAAACCACAAGAGTCATTGTAGTGACCCATGTTTGAAATAGGCCTGTTAACACACATGGCACTGATCACAGAAAAGACGATAGTAGTTGCCAAACATAGCGACAACTCAGAGAACAGAAATCAGTTGGAATGGGAAAGAGACCATCTGTAAAATGAATACCCATTAAGTTCCACATGCCTAATTCATATCACATCATCTTTCCTGGAACTTCCATACATTGTTTGTTAGCTTCATATTCCACCTGTGATGCCTGTGTATCACAACAATAACCAGACAACATGATAACACTAAGGGTACAGTAGTGGCATTCATACTTTGGTGACAACTAATAGCTCTCAAATTGAATGGAAAAGCCGTTCAACAATAGGAAAATCACACCTGATATTGAAACCAAGTCAATTATCAAAATCATGGAGATTCTAACTACATTCTAAGTATTTAGGCTTATACCTATAGATAAATATAGTTCTTACTCCTCGGGAAGGAAATTTAATTTTTGAATCAGAGACCATTATAGAAAACAGCAATGAATCAAAATGCAGAGTTGTGGAGTCTGGCTCTAGCCAACATGTCTACAACACTACTCTTCCATCATCATATTCTTGCGCGCGCACACACACACACACAAATGGTTCCCTAAAGAGACCTGGGGTGGTTGTGTTGCTGTTATAGCCAGATATGTTCAAGGGCAAATAGATGGAAATAGTATAAATTATCAGAGAAAAAAAAACTATTTCTCACTAAAGGGAGTCCTCCAAATCAGTACATCTCCCACAAACTTTTCTTACCTTTGTTGGATGGAAAACTAATCGAAATCCATAATCATCTCTCCTGGAACTTCTCCAATGGAAAACATTTATCAGAAGAACTTAGTATAATTAACTGCTAAAGTTTTACCTATTTAGGCATTCAAATAACTCCTTTAGTAACAGATACTTTCCTTGTCAACATTTAATTCTTTATATCTAATGTTAAAACTTACTTGGACCATTAGCCTTCTAATGCTTTTGTACTAAGGAGACTGTAATTTGATTTTGAAGTAATATTTTCAAATGCAAGTTTTTATACATAGATGAGGATTTTGTTCTTTATTTTATGTTTCAACTGACCAAAAATGAAATATTCATATGAAAAAATATTTTATATTCTCATAGCCATAAAATTTGTTATATTGGGTCAAAAAAAAAGTGGCACCTGCAGTCTAAACCTTCAAATAACTGGTAGTGAGGACCTGGAATCCTAAGAAACAAATGACATTTATCACATAAGGCTTTTATTGTTGTGATTTCAATATACATATCAAATAATCCACGCATCCTCTTAATTTCCTCTCCTAAATATTTCTCCAAACTCTACACCCTTGTCAATATTAACCATATACTCCTTGACTGAAGTTTGTAGTTATTATCTATCATTTAAGCTTTAACAAAATCCTGACTAAACATTTACTACAGTCCTTCCTCCTCAATTCCACATCAGCCAAGTAACCTTTCTCACATTCAAACATGATATGCAGCTTTCCATCTTAAAACCTCTTACTGGCTCTTATTATTTTCAGGATGAAGTCTACAGTAAAAGGTCTTCAATTCCTGATATACCAATTCTGCATCTTTCTTGCCATAGCCTGCATTACATAATTTCGCCCATACTTCCTTATCTTTGTTCATGCTGCTCTTTTGTATAGACCACCTTCCTCCTGCCTCTGATATTTGCCCATCTCAACCACTTCCAAATAAAATTACTGTATTTCAAAAAAAATAAAAATCCAAGTGACTTTTCTTCAGGAGATGGAAGTATTTTTTTTTTTTACTCAGTGTGGAAATCCAGAACTAGAAACTAATAATAGTGGACAGGGAAGAGTAATTGAAGATGCAGAAGAAAGGCCACATTCTCGATATCTGCACAGAGCTCATTCCTCTGATAGATCCAGCCCCTCTGATCAGTCTCGAACAAAAACATACTTGATAGAACAGTGTCACTCAGTAGAAATACTTTCAAAGCCCAGACGATTACTGGAAGAAAATAAACACAGTTCCAATCATCACTGTCTAGGAAAAACTCCTTTTCCATTGGCAGACCAGACAAGTCAGATGGAAATCGTACAGCAGTGGCTTGGGAATCTGCAAATGAATGCTCATTTAGGAGAGACTAATGAGCACAACACCATCAGCCCAAACAGAGATTTCCAGGACTATCTAGATTTGCAGGCCATGTTAACAAATGCTTGAACTGATACAAGAGCCAGCAAGAATGCTGATACTTCTGCTAATGTTCATCCTGTAAAGCAGCTAACCATGAAATATATGACTGCACATCACCATAAACCTGAGATCATGCCACAGGAGCTGGCCTTACATTCTCATTCTGAACAAAGCAAGAATAGAAGTATGGAGTCAACATTGGGTTACCAGAAACCTACCTTAAGAAGCATTACATCTCCTTTGATTGCTCACAGATTAAAACCAATCAGACAGAAAACCAAAAAGGCTATGGCGAGCATCCTTGATTCAGAGGAGGGGTATGTGGAGCTTCTGAAAGACTGTACATCTAAAGGACATGTGAAAGAAGTTCTTCAGATATCTAGTGATGGGACTGTGATCACTATTTCTTACCCACACGATGGAAGAGGCTTTCCTCTTGCTGATAGACCACCCTTGCCTACTGACAACATCAGTAGGTACAGCTTTGACAATTTACCAGAAAAATACTGGCGGAAATAACAGTATGCTTCCAGATTCATTCAGCTTGTAAGATCTAAAACTCTCAAAATCACTTATTTTACAAGATATGCTAAATGTATTTTGATGGAAAATTCTCTGGGTGCTGATTTCGAAGTTTGGTTTTACGATGGAGCCAAAATACATAAAACAGAAGATTTAATTCACATAACTGAGAAAACTGAGATAACTTAAGTCTCAGATGTCTATATTTAATAAATGATTTCTTGGTTGGCTTTCAAGTAAGTGACTTTAAATTTACTTTAACTTCAGAAAGCCTTTCTATTAAACAGAATTTTAATCTACATGATAAAATATACTAAGAAAACAAAATTTCGTCTCTCTAATTTGGTAACTGAAAATGAAGTTACCAGCCTGAAAGAGGAAGTAAAAATATATATGGACCATGCTAATGAGGGTCACTGTATTTGCTTGGCACTGGAATCTGTAATCTCTGAAGAGGAAAAAGGAATTAGAGGTCCTTCATTCTTCCCTATAATAGTAGGAAGAAAACCTGGTAATACCAGTTCGCCTAAAGCCTTATCAGCACCTCCTATGGACCCAAGCATCTCCAAGGGAGAGCAAGCATCATCGAGCAGACTGAGCATGAGTAATGCAGCTTTCCCAGTACAGTCACCAGTACTCAGTCATTCTACTGTGACAGTTGAAGGACTTGGCCACACAGCGGCTGCTACAGGAACAAGTGTCTCTTCAAGTCTTCCTAAATCAGCACAGCTTTTGAAATCTGTTTTTTGTTGAAAAATGTTGGTTGGGCTACACAGCTAACTAGCAGAGCGGTGTGGGTTCAGCTAAATGATGGGTCACAGTTGGTTGTCCAGGCAGGAGTATCTTCCATCAGTTACACATCACCAGACGGTCAGACAACTAGGTATGGAGAAAATGAAAAATTACCTGAATACATCAAACAGAAATCGCAATGTCTTTCTTCCAACCTTCTGATGTTTTCTAATTCAACTCCTAGTTTTCAGTAACTTAAGTCTCAGATGTCTATATTTAATAAATGATTTCTTGGTTGGCTTTCAAGTAAGTGACTTTTTAAATTTACTTTACCTTCAGAAAGCCTTTCTATTAAACAGAATTTCAATCTACATGATAAAATATACTAAGAAAACAAAATTTCGTCTCTCTAATTTGGTAATTGGAGAAATAGGTCCAACATTGTACAGTCTATATGCACTTTGAGCTTGTTTGTTTGTGACAGTATCTGGCTGTGTACAACATAAGGGTCTTGAAATCTTGCTTCTCCTATCTCAGCCTCTGTATTAGTAGTATTGTTTATTTCATGTCTTTACACTATACTATGGTTTTCAGAACAGCTTATATATTTCAAAAGTAGTTATATACCCAAAAGAAACATAGATCATTAACTAGGGAGGTTGCTTGTAAGAGAACAACAAAGAGTGAGACTGAATGATTTGCCTGACGTTTATAA
>JADRCD010185117.1:476-13911 GCA_019843815.1 Montemys delectorum | reverse complement strand
GAACTAGGGAGGTTGCTTGTAAGAGAACAACAAAGAGTGAGACTGAATGATTTGCCTGACGTTTGTAACTCTTGTATCAAGTTTGAAGAAGAGGACTTTATAAGTTACTCTTTCTTTAAGATGAATGCTTTTCCAAATTATCACTGCTAATGAACCAAATTCTTACCCTCACCCAATGTCCATGCCACCCTCCAAGCAGAACCATTGTTCATTGAAACAGTTGGTGAATGACTTTATGGATAGACCATCTTAATACATACACCATTTCTTAAAATGAATGTAACCTGTTCTCTGTGGGCTGAGAATAAAGTCACTCACTCAAGTCAAATAGGTTTGACCATAGCAGGAAATCTGTATCCAAAAATCGAGCCTACAATTCATTTCTTGGCACAGCAGAACTGTCAACTCTCAACTTAGCTACGATGGAAGTAAAATCCTTTGGTGATGTGAGGGTCATTGAAGTATAGGATTATTACAATGAAATTCAATGTCTAAAAATTGTTTTTATTTTGGGCTTGTACCACAGTAAGAGCCAAGATTTTAAACTCTACTAAATGCAAAACAAACAAAAAGACTTTATATATTTATGTTCATTTAGGAAAATACCAGTAGTGATGTATTATTTTGAAGTATACAGTTAATATGTTTGGAGTTATTTAAAATTTATATTGAGAAAAATGTATTTTCACTATTGCTGTAGACAAGCATCTACATAAGACTGTTAAATTGATGTTGTTTTATATCAAACAACTTTTATAATACTTATTTGTATTGTTATAATATTTTATAAATTTTAAGGAATATGACAAAAAAGATATTGTAGGTATTGAAGGGGGGTCTCTGGGAGGAGTGGGGGTACAAAAGGGAAACAAGAATGTGATTTAATTCTACTTACTTAAAATATGTTTTTAAATGTTAACAAATTCAGATAAACTGAAATCATGTAACTTTTCTCATCATAATGCAATAAAAGTTTAAAAAAAATAAAAAAATTAAAAAAAAATTAAAAAAAATTTCAGTTACCAAATATAGTGGTCATAAGGCTAGGACATCTAATTTTGCTCCAAGCATGTAATCCTTCAAACTTTGTGCTCCTGTTTGTATTGAACTAAGTTATATATGGCTTATTTGCTTTTGTTATTTTCTTTACTATAAGACATTGAGAATCATGGATAAAACATGCTATAGTTTTGAAATTTTGAATATGTAAATAACGTATGTATAAGAAATATGTAAACATGTATATATTATATTTTTATAGCACTTGTATCTTATAAGATTTCTGCAAATACATTTTATAAAATAAACACAGTGGTAAGTTTTCCTTAAAAAAAAAAAAAGAATAAGTGATGACAAAGCTAGCAGAAAACTGATAAAAGGAGCCTTTGGGAAACACTTGCATATATAAGATAATTATAATATCTAACGAGTAACAGAGAATCAAAATTATAAATACTAGAAATAAAGGAAATAATTTCAGGAAGAATGAGATTATCTATGTGTAAATACACACACACACACACACACACACACACACTGTCATTCAGGAAGGTAAGTCAATAAAGACTACTAGGAATCAGAGTGAAGACAGAAGGCATAATGTTAACAGAGCAGGTAATGAACCAGACAGTGCTTATTATCTTGGGAGATTACAGGTCAAATCCACGACACAATGGAGTAATAATGTGAGGGTTTCACAGAAAATATGAAAAGATTGTTGAGAATATGTTAAGTTAAAGTTAAACATTTTTATAGAAACCATATGCTCATGTCACTATATTTCAACATAGCAACAAAGTAAAGATACTTCAAGCACCCTACATGTTGTTCCTAAATTTCTGTGGCAGTTTGAAATAAGGAAAAAACTAAATCTCTTCTAGGTTTAATCTCTGTGGTAATATATTAGCTAAAATCATGAGAAAACTCTATTCTCTGTAGTCTGACAGATGTTATATCTCAATAGGGAACATTATTTTGTTTATGGAAACATAGGAATACAGATTACCCACTATGACAAGAACTTGTGGATCCCCTGTAGGCAGAGAGCAAACACAGTTGTACAGAACAATATCTGTCATGATGAATTTATTCTATTCAAAAGATGATAACAGGGTAAAGATTGCAATTCCTATGTAGCAATATCTGCTTTCATGTGAGCAGTGAATATACAGTGTCCAGGTCTAGTTGTCTCATAAGTAACTTGAAAATGAATCAAATTAGGAATGAGAATATTTAGAAGAAAGTATTCAACCATCAAAGGCAATCTAAAATGCTGAACTGCTGCCAGGTCAGGAAAGACATTTTCCTTTGTAAGATACTATCAGTGCCCCTCAATTCCAGTGGGATTATATCCCAATAAATACACACTAAAACAAAAATATCAGAAATAGGGAATATGTATGTATGAGTATATGAATGTATATATTATATATGTAGAACATATGTATGTATGTATGTGAGTGCACACATATGCATTCACATTTGTAAAGGTCAGAGGATGACCTTTAGTGTCTTCCACAAATTGTGTTCTCACTGAACCTGAAGCTCATCAATAAACTAAGATGGCCTGTGAATCATTTTGTATCCTCCTCCTCCACAGTTGGGGTAGTTTGAAACAAATAATCTCATAGGCCCACAGGGTGTGGTACTATTAGGAGTCATGGCTTGGTTGGAGTAACTGTGGCACTATTGGAGGAAGTGTGTGATCATGTAGGGAGGCTGTAAAGTCTCATATGCTGAAACTATGCACACTGTGGTTCTCAGTCTCTTTCTGCTGCCTGAGAAGTGAAGTATAGAATTCTGAACTTCTCCAGCACTGTGTTTGCCTTCATACTGCTATGTTTCCCACCATGAAAATAATGGACTAAACCTCTGAACTGTAAGCCAGTCCCAATTGAATATTTTCCTTTAGAAGAATGGGGTCTCTTCACAGCAATAAAACCCTAACTAAGACAATAGTGCTGAATACACAGCCACATGTTGCCTGTCACAGGAGAATTTTAACATTTAAGTCCTGGAGGGATCAAACTTCATAGTTATGCTGACTAAGCCACCAAATACACCTAAGCTGCCTATTGTTATGCAATACAGTAAACTATAGAATGTTCTTGTGGTGGTGTGATGGGACAAGAACTACAGCGTGCTACTATCACCCAGTTTCATAACCAAGCACCTTATCATGTATTGCTATCATTTGAAAGGATCAGATTTCAATTTGGAATCATTGCTTTCATACTCTCATGAAGCTAAAAAATCTTAAGTTGAAGCATGATATTTTGGGGACCATCTTTACCTTATTGAAACTAAGCCCACGAAGAAAGATTTGTATGAAATATACTTCATAGATATTATAATTTTGAAATATAATCAAAAATTAATAATAATAATAATAATAATAATAATAATAATAATAATAATAATAATAATAATATCTTGATGAGGAAGATAAAGAAACATTATTATTTATGGATCTCACACTGTGCTTCAGTTGCCAGACATATATCATCTCATTTAATCCAAAATACAATCACATAACTAAAGCACTTCTAAATTTTCACAGTTGAGGAAAGAAACTCAGAAGAGGTAAGCAGTCTCTCGAGGTCATGTAGCTAATAAGTGACAGACTAGGATTGCAACTTAAATCTTTCCTATTATAGAAGTTAGTAGTTACCTGCTATGTACTCTACCTAAGGGTAATATCAAGTAGCATCCTCAGGTCCCATGATCATACTGACAGACATAGCTACAGTTTGTTCTTTGAAGGCCAGTCTTTCCCAGTGGAAGAAGTATTATTGTTCAATTTTCATCCCTGCAGGAGTCTACATGTGTCCCAGAAAGGTATATTGTGTAATTGAAATAAAGAAACAAGAGTATTCCCGGCTTGAGTTAGAACTAGCAGAGAAAGAAAATATGATTGTCAATCCTGAACACCCTGGGGAAGTTACAGACCAACAGAGTGATCTCACCCAAATGATGACACATGAAAGGTAAGAATACTCACATAAGAATAAAGTATATATGGGGAGTTTCCAAATCAGAGGCCCCAGAACTGCATACACAGTTTATAAGAGTTATTTTTGCCTTACCAAAACTTGGGCAGGGAAGAGAAGATAAGTTCTCTGTCCTGCCTTCTGTTGGTAAGTGGCAAGGCAGCTAAATTCAGCTGACCATGAAGCACAGTCAACTAATATGGGCAGCATGGGTAGCTGAATAGGATTGTGGGCCTACTGTTAACTCTTTTTATTTTTATTAGATATTTTCTTTATTTCCATATCATACGATATCTCCTTTCCCAGTTTCCCCTCCAAAAAAACCCCAAAAAACAAAAAACAAACAAAACAAAAAACAAAAAACAACAACAAGAACAAACTCCTGTTCCCTCCAACCTCCCCCTGCTCGCCACCCCAACCTCTCCTGCTTACTGGCCCTGGCATTCCCCTACACTGGGGCATAGAACCTTCACAGGTCCAAGGGACTCTCCTCCCATTGATGACCAACTTGGCCATCCTCTAATATGCGTATG
The DNA here is from genome assembly GCA_019843815.1 of Montemys delectorum. Lineage (NCBI taxonomy): Eukaryota > Metazoa > Chordata > Mammalia > Rodentia > Muridae > Montemys > Montemys delectorum. Next base: position 9,389 of record JADRCD010185117.1, on the reverse strand, counting down.
CTGCTGGAGCAATTAGTCCCACCATGTGTACCCTTTGATTGGTAGTTTAGTCCCTAGGAGCTCTGAGGGTACTAGTTAGTTCATATTATTGTTCATCCTAAGGGGCTGCAAACCCTTCATATCCTTGGGTCCTTTCTCTAGCTCCTTCCCTGGGGACACTGTACTCAGTTCAATGGATGGCTGTGAGCCTCCACATCTGTATTAGTTAGGTACTGTCAGAGCCTCTCAGGATACAGCTATATCAGGCTGGATTGTCCTTCCTTCAGTCTCTGCTCCATAGTTAGTCTCTGCAACTCCTTCCATGGGGTATTTTGTTCCCCTTTTTAAGAAGGAATGAAGTGTCCACATTTTGGTCTTCCTTCTTCTTGAGTTTCTTGTGGTTTGTGGATTGATCTTTCTGTATTCCGAACTTCTGGGCTAATATCCACTTATCAGAGAGTGCATACCATGTGTGTTCTTTTGCGATTGGGTTACCTCACTCAGGATGATACTCTCCAGATCCATCCATTTCCCTAAGAATTTCATAAATTCATTGTTTTTAATAGCTGAGTAGTACTCCATTGTGTAGATGTACCACACTTTCTGTATCCATTCCTCTGTTGAGGGACATCTGGGTTGTTTCCAGTTTCTAGCTATTATAAATAAGGCTGCTATGAACGTGGTGGAGCATGTGTCCTTATTACATGTTGGAGCATCTTCTGGGTATATGCCTAGGAGTGATATAGCTGGGTCCTCTGGTAGAACTATGTCCAATTTCCAGAGGAAGTGCCAAACTGATTTCCAGAGTGATTATAACAACTTGCAATCCCACCAGCAACGAAGGAGTGTTCCTCTTTCTCCACAACCTCTCCAGCATATGCTATCACCTGAGTTTTTTATCCTAGCCATTCTGACTGTTGTGTGGTGGAATCTCAGGGTTGTTTTGATTTGCATTTCCCTGATGACTAAGGATGTTGAACATTTTTTTCAGGTGCTTCTCAGCCATTTGGTATTCCTCAATTGAGAATTCTTTGTTTAGCTCTGTACCCTATTTTTAATAGGGTTATTTGGTTCGCTGGAGTCTAATTTCTTGAGTTCTTTGTATATATTGGATATTAGCCCTCTATCAGATATAGGATAGGTAAAGATCTTTTCCCAATTTGTTGGTTGCCATTTTGTCCTATTGACAGTGTCTTTTGCCTTACAGAAGCTTTGCAACTTTATGAAGTCCCATTTGTCAATTCTTGATCTTAGAGCATAAGCTATTGGTGTTCTGTTCAGGAAATTTTCCCCTGTGCCTATGTACTTGAGGTTCTTCCTCACTTTCTTTTCTATTAGTTTCAGTGTATCTGGTTTGATGTGGAGGTACTGTCAACTCTTAATAATAGGTTTTTCCAATGCTGAATATGGTGATTTGAATATGCTTGGCCCAGAAAGTGGCACTATTTGGAGGGGCTGTGGCCTCGTTAGAGGAAGTGTGTCACTGTTGGGGTTGGCAATGAGACCCTCTTCCTAATCATCAGCCACTTTTCTCCTAGCAGCCTTCAGATGAAGATGTAGCACTCTCAGCACCTCCAGTTCCAAGACTGCCTAGACACTGCCATGCTCCTGCCTTGATAATAGTGTACTGGACCTCTGAACCCATAATCCAGCCTCAATTAAATGTTGTCCTTTATAAATGTTGCCTTGATCATGGTGTATTTTCACAGCAATGAACCTCTAAGACACTGAGCTACTGCAAATCCCAAGGCATTATTATGACAATTTGAAATATGTACAAATCATATGCAAGTTCTCCCAGATATGTTTGGATATTCTTGCCATAATAGATCTTATATTAAAGTAGTCACTTTATGTAAAACAAAAATAATATACCCCTCTCATTCATCTAATTTAAGAATAAGGTTAAGACATTGGACAACATCTACACCATCTTTCTGTGTCTTAAAGGTGGCATATAGTTTATTGGTCCTCACTGTACCATGAAGATGATAGCATCCTGGTTTAGATAATCATCTCTGGAGTGCAAAAACTTATCTTTTCAGATCAGTTATATACATGCTTCATTGATATATAAAATAACCACTGGATTTTCTTAATATCTTATCTGATAAAGTGAGGGCAATGGAAAAATAAAACCAGCAAGGTATGAACCAGAATTGTAATTTTTAAATGCTCTATTATACATAAACTAAATGATAGCATCAAACACACATACATACACACATGTGTAGTGGTAAATTTTTAACCCCAAATCAATCAATTCACAATTCAATTAATTAGTATACATGCTACTCGCCTAGATTGGGCAGATCTACCACTACACTACTCTATTCTCATCTATTAGATCCCATATAACTTGCGATTTCTTCAAGCCACGTGCTTCAGCTCCGTATTCCTTCCACCTTGTCCTCCTCCATATTCATCCTCTCCAGTCTCCTCCCCACCCCCAGTCTCCTCTCTCCCCTTCTCCCCCAAACTTTTCAGCTCTACATTCTCTCCTGCTGTCCAACCATTGGCCTTAGCCTTTATTTGAAAAGTTAAGGTGGGGAGAAGGTTCCCAAGGCACCTGTATATGTGATTTGCTCCTCATCTTCAGTGCTTTCCAGGAGAGCAGAATTAGCATCAAAATACAAGACCAGGGCTATCCACAACACACATCCATGCATGCACGTGTGTATTTGTGTTATATATATATATATATATATATATATATATATATATATATACATATACATATATATATGTATATATATATACATATACATATATATATGTATATATATGGTTTGTATATGCAGACAGAATATGCATACATACAAAATAACAATAAACTTAAAATGTACCCCACATGGTTTATGAAGATGCTATGCCCTAAATGTCTTTCTCCTTAAGCATAGAGACTTTATAGCAAATTAGTCTGACTCACTATCCCAAAAACATTGCCAAGTTCAAAATCAGTAGCAAGTAATTATAATGATATAATGTGATAAAAACAGCATTGTACTTAATAGTATTTCTAACAAAGCTCTACAATAAGGGTTATAAGAAAAATGTCAGACAGATACCAATGGAAGCAAATCTCTGCACATGTGCAGCCAATAGTCCTTAAAACTGTAAAGATCAACAAAAACAAAGAACATTTTCTATATTTTGAATATTATTTATTCTAACACTCATGCTAGAGCCAATGAGATATTTCAGCATGTGAAGAACTCACCACCAACATGAGAACTTAAATTCTATCCCTGGGAACCACATGGCAGGAGGAAAGCACTGACTCCCACAAGTTATCCCCTGATCTCACACATGAACATGGCACATGCACATCTGCTCTTACATATGCATACACATTCTGATTCATGCATTCACATCAGCAGAGTTAAGGATGGGCTCATGTGATCACGCCCACATCTGACAAGCTATTGGTAGTTTAAGGCTCCTGAGAAAGGAAGAGTCTGTTATCTTCAGGGGTATGGATCCTGGTATGATGCTCATGTTCTAGTGCACGACTGGTCCTACATCCATGTGCATATGCACAGTACTAGTTGAAGTCAGTAAGTCTTTTATGATTTTTTAAACTTTTTAAAATTAAAATATAATTATATATTCCCCTCTTTCTATTATTCCCTCCTAACGCTTCCAAGTACCTCCTGTCTTCACTTTACATTTATGATTTCTATATCTTTAAGTGGTGGTGATAGTGGTGATGCTGGTGGTAAAAGTACAAATACATTTTTAAAAGAAAGAAAGAAAAATAACTGTGTGTCTCATTCCTGGGTCTGTGTTATGTATGCACTTGTTACTTTGCAGATGTCCTTTTCCATGTCATAAAAGGCTGTGGTATGAAGGTTTCAAAGCATAGGCTTTGGGGTTGGACAGTTCTGAGTTCGCATTTTAGCCCTTCAGCTTATGATAAAGTTTGATCTCATCCTTTCAAGCACAGTAGTGCCCTACCCTACAGAGTCAATGTGAGGGTAAGTGTGGAAGGTCCATCTAAAACATTTAGATAAGTAGAAAGCAGGAGAATGTTCAGAAAGAAATCCCATGAGCATTGCTGAAAGGACAGCTCTGTATCTGACATTGACAAGAGGACTATTTGTTCCCTAACTCAAGAATAAAGGAGAATTTATATAAAGAAGACTTTATATAAAGGAGACCTTATATAAAGACTTTACATAATAAAGAAGCTTTATATACCAGAACTACTCCATTATGCACCAGGAAAAAATATCTCCCTTGCAGAGGAATAGTAGCTGTGACTGCTTGTTTTGGCCTAAAGATGAAGAAAAACAGGCACAAAACTCTTTGTCAGTCCATATATACATAAATCAACTGACAGTTTCACATGTTTGGCCTGTGTGTCAGTAAATGTGGCCATCATGACTCCTTTCAGAAGAATCAGCACTGTGCCTTCTATAGCTCATCTACTTAAGATACATACATCTCTGGGGATAATGAAGTGGTTTCTATGGCAAAAGGGGTTAAAGGTTTAGGGATAAGTTTTCAGTTGGAGCTTCCTAGCAAGCTTTGGTCCATACTTTGTCTACTCCATGAAGTCAAACTACTAGAAGCCCTTATACCTGTGCCAGCCTCAATCACTCATGAAAAGATGCAAAATTCAATTTGATAACCATACTCTAAATCCTCGTGACATACTTTTATTGGAAACATTCTCTTCATTCTTTTAAGCTATGCAGGATCACTGTAGCATACACAATTGACTCTTTCTAACATCACAATCGACTCTTTCTAACATCACATCAAGATCATGGAACAAACAAGGAATTAGGATTCTTCACACATCAAGATATGCCAAAGACAGAAAATGGCTTTGAAGTCAAAGAAGAAACATGTTCCTTGCTGGTGGAATAGCTCTTCAAGAATGTTGCTTCACATCTCTAGGTGTAGTTTTCCCTGTCCCTAGAAATTCTGTGAATTGTAAGCCTAACAGTGAATGTTAGGGGGATGTATACCAGTAACTGTACTCTCTCTTCTTAGTAAATGTGAGCTTTATCACAACAGAAATATCTAGTTAAAATAGGGTGATCCAAGAAGTGGTAGGAAATGTGCTTAACACAGCAGATAAAACAATGCAGAAATGGAGCCTAATTAATATAAAATTGGTTGACAAAGAAAAATTCCACCCTCCATGAGATTATTAATTTTTCCACTGGCTGCTTAGACTTGTTCCAAGTTTATTCATTTTAGTTTTAATTTAAAGAAAAGGGTTGTTATGTGCTTCTGAGAACAAAGGAGGGAACATGGAGACAGTCTGAGAAATCCCCATTCTCTTCAGCAAACAACACACAAGCTGTATCTCCACATCCCTGAAGCCTCTTGTCAGCCATTCACCCCAGGAACAGGATATCTTATTATGGTGCATAACAATGTGGACAGATGGGATTGTGTCTGTCACTGCTACAATTTAGACAAATCCATGGCCTTTAACACAGAGAATATCTGATGTCCAATTCCAAAATTATTTCACTCCTATGATAAACCAAGATATGAATGAAGGCTAACAAATTCAAGACTTATTGATTGCAATTTAAATCCCCTGAGGCTTGCAGACACAAGAAGGCTTTATGTCCCATAGATCCAGGTCCCCACATTTACTCATCTCCCTCCTACTTTGCATCTGGTACCTATCATATAGATATAGATCCAATTTAAGAATGTCATGAATATAAAAGAAATGTTATTATGAGTCATAAAATCCATATATATGCAGAGACTTGACATTAATTTTAAGCTAAAGTTTTCTATGTTAAATTTTGGAAATATACTCACTAGTGATAAATGACATATACTTATATAACCAGGCACATTTTGGTTGTAGCTTGAAACAAACACTTAAAACATTTTTGAGGAGCAGACTTGAATATTTGACTCCAGTTCATAAATTGGAACTTTTAATCCCTATTCACCCATATTGCCATAGGTGACCAATATGATGGTTAATATTGATTGTCAACTTTATTTGAATTAAGAGACACTTGGGAAATGAGTAAAACATGCACCTTGAGTGTGTCTGTGAGAAAATGCAGAGAGGTGTTTAGATAATGAGGACTATAGTGAGTTATTCTATTCATTAGAGCCCTTACTAATACAATAATATGACAGTACTTAGTAAGAGATAGAAAGTCCTTGGGAGATATACCTTACTGTGATTCTTTCTCTGTCCCCTATTTTCCCTTTGTAGTCACCATGACGTATATGGTTCTATGATAACAGGCCTTCTTGCCACAAAGAAATGACATTACTGAAACCAGGAACCCAAACCCATATTTCCTGTATTATCATCCTTTTACTCAGTATAATTCAAAATCCTACCTTTCTTGCCAAAAGTCTCATATTTACTGCTTATGTATAGAAAACAAAACTGCATATGTATAGAAAACAATTCTGTATAGTTTTCCTGGATTTTGTTTATGTTTTTGGCAAGGTTTGTGGAATTGCTGATTTATCTCTGATTGGTTTGCTTCTCAAGAAAAAAACCAAATTCCATAAATGTCTGCAAATCTTCAACTTTGTAGCATATGGTGGCAGGTCATCCTAGAATTGAAGAAGCCTGAGGCAGGATTAAGTAGTTATTGTAATAAGTAGCTTTAAGTGGTTACTATGTTTTTCAAGACAATTTGAAAAGGATAAAAGGAACAATGTCTGTATCTGCTTTGAATAGACAAAATTACAAACTTGAGGCCCAAACAGGTACCTCTCCTAAGGATTAATATGGCAGCATCTTGTTTCATCTTGTCTGAGTCCGCCATATTCCTGACTGATCAGCAGAGATAGAAATAAGATTCATCAAAATGTACTGTGAAATGTATCCAGAGATAAGTCATCTTTTCATATATTTTATGTTGTGGTGGACAATCTTTGTGGTCATCTTGATGAGACCTGAAATCAACTAAGAGAGAAATCTCTAGATGATTCTGAAGTGGAATTTCCAGGAAAAAAAATTAACAGAGAAAGAAAGTCTTCGCCAATGGGCAGCATCTCCCAGTGGGCGACTCTGATATAAGCTAGATCCAAACAAGTAGTTTTGTCTCCTTGTCTTTCCTTGCACCTACTGAGTTCATCTCTTTTCATCACTGTTATCATTACTACTTCCATTCTTTGCTGAGAGAAAACTTTATCTTCTTTGGTCAGGAATTCTTGGAGGGATAATCCCCTATTTCTTCAGCACCACATTGGTTTTGCTCAGACCGTGAATCCTATTAATGGACAGGTCAGAGTCCTCAAGAGCCTACCTCTTCACCAAATCCCGTCAGCTATCCAAGCCATCAGCACATGAGCCTTTGTGGGGCACTTGACAAACAAATCACAACACCAGAATAGAATTGACCTTCTCCGAGACTCTTTTCTTTGACAGCTTATTTCCAGATTTGTCTTTTTTTTTCTTTTTAAAAACTATTTGTTCTTTGTAAATTTCACATCTTGCACCCTAATTCTACTCATCTCCACCTCTTTTCAGACCTGCCTCTACCCTTGCAACTTCCCCTGCAACAGAGAAAAATCCACTTGTGGAATCCTGAGTGTATCACATTATGTCCTTTTTGTTCACAATTGTTTGTTTGCAAATGTTCATTGCAATGACTTGGTGGTCTGAAACGAGGCATCTGGTATCTGCTCCATTGTCAATACTGAAACTTCACTGGGATTCCTCTAAGATAGCTTGTTGTTGCCCTGTGTTGCCATGACGATCCTGTAGTTTTGGATCTGTGGGACCAGCCTCTTCGTATGTTCCAGCAGTTGGTTGATGGAGTCAATGTTGGAATGGGCCCATTTAAAGACCTGTATCTTGGCCTTAGAGTTATCTGATCTGGTCAGCCTGGTGGCTCTCCCACTCTCACACCCTCAAGATCAGCTCACCAACAATCTTAGAAACCAATACCAGCTCTACTCTGCTACCGAGGCAAGGTACAGGACCTGCTCTCCAGAGTGTTTCAGCTAGTAAGAGACATGGCCAGGTCTCTCACTCTCATAACAGCAGCCCAGCACTCCTGTCTGCCATAGATGGCAAGGGTTGAGGGGGAGGAGGGTGTCTTTCCCTCCTCTGCACCACAGCCAAGCAGACAAGCATCAGGGCCACTGCACTCACACCCTTGCAGCTAGCTCACCTGTAACTCACACATCCAGATTCAGCCCTACTGTGCTGACCAAGAGAGGTGCAGGGCCAGATCTCCTGTGTTCATTACCCTGTTGGGGCCACCTCTCCTATCTGCCACAAGTGGGGGCAAAGGGAAGGAATCTCTCCCATCATGACACTACCACCGAGCAAATAAGAGTTGGGGTTGCCAATAGCTTCTGCTCTAAGATCAAGAATTGACAAATGGGACCTCATAAAGTTGCAATGCTTCTATAAGGGAAAAGACACTGTCAATAGGACAAAACGGCAACCAACAAATTGGGAAAAGATCTTTACCAACCCTATATCTGATAGAGGGCTAATATCCAGTGTATACAAAGAACTCAAGAAGTCAGTCTCCAGAGAACCAAATAACCCTATTAAAAAATGGGGCATAGAGCTAAACAAAGAATTCTCTACTGATGAACACCAAATGGCTGAGAAACACCTAAAGAAATGTTCAACATCCTTAGTCATCAGGGAAATGCAAATCAAAACAACTCTGAGATTCCACCTCACACCAGTCAGATTGGCTAGGATAAAAGACTCAGGTGACAGCAGATGCTGGAGAGGTTGCGGAGAAAGAGGAACACTCCTTCATTGCTGGTGGGATTGCAAACTGGTACAAGCACTCTGGAAATCAGTGTGGCAGTTCCTCCGGAAATTGGACATAGTTCTACCAGAGGACCCAGCCATACCACTCCTGGGCATATACCCACAAGATGCTCCATCTGTAATAAGGACACATGCTCCACCATGTTCATAGCAGCCTTATTTATAATAGCCAGAAACTGGAAACA
>JADRCD010185116.1:0-10763 GCA_019843815.1 Montemys delectorum | reverse complement strand
TGTGTGTGTGTGTGTGTGTGTGTGTGTGTGTGTGTGTGTGTATCTAGGCATAGGAGAGAAGTGTGATATTATCTTTGTAAATCTGTTTTATATCACTTAATCTAATGTTATTTGGTTTCATTCACTCCCCTGCACATTTGGTTTTCTCTGTGGCTGTGTAAAACCTCATTGTGTATCACTATCCATTCATCTATTGGTGGTCATCTCGGAGATCCCCTGTAATGCTTGTGGTAAATGGGTCACAATAAACAAAACTAGTATTTGTGAGATTTATGTCAGTGTACCACTCTGCTGAACTTTTTCTTGTATTTCCTAGTGTATTCCTTATAACAATCTTGTTGGGTAGGAACATCAACATTAAGCTAAAGGTAAGAAAACAGAGGTGCACTCACTGCAATTATTTGTTATCTGATAAGTTAGTAAATGGCAGAGCATTTGATCCCTATCAAATGTAGACCATACATTTGTAAGAAATTTAGCCTGAGCACAATAAAAATTGTAACATCAAACTGTCCATAATATTTATATAACACATAGTTTCTTATGACTATCTTATGTAGAAATTTCACACACACATTCTTTTGATACTGTAAATAGCCAGTCTTTGAATCACCAAACTTGTCTTTGCAGGATCCAAAGCTGGAAGTTTAATATTTGAATCCAACATGTCAACCTTCCAGAATACCACAGTTTCTTCAATCATTTTCTTGCTCACTGGTGTGCCCAGACTGGAAGCCTTCCACACCTGGATCTCCATTCCCTTCCACTTCTTCTATGCAACTGCCTTGTTAGCCTGATTCTCTTTGTCATTATCACTCAGCCCAGCCTCCATGAGCCCATGTATTACTTCCTCTCCATGCTGTCTACCACTGACCTCGGGTTCTCCATATCCACTCTGGCCACCATGCTGGGGATATTCTGATTCAATGCCAGGGAGATCAGCTTCAATGCCTGCTTGTCACAGATGTTCTTCATTCAACTCTTCACTGTCATGGAATCCTCAGTGCTGTTGGCTATGGCTTTTGACCGTTGTGTGGCCATCTCTAATCCTCTTAGATATGCTTCAGTCTTAACGGACCTTAAAATAGCTCAGATTGGAGTAGCAATTGTTACCCGGGGTACACTGATACTGACTCCTATGGTTGTCCTTCTTAAAAGATTATCTTACTGTAGCAGCCATGTGCTCCACCACTCCTACTGTTTCCACCCCGATGTCATGAAGCTCTCATGCACAGACACCAGGATCAACAGTGCAGTGGGGCTCACTGCCCTGATCTCCACTGCTGGAGTTGATTCTACCTTCATCATCCTTTCCTATGCCCTGATCATTAGAACTATCCTCTGCATTGCTTCCCCAGAAGAGAGAAAGAAAGCCTTCAGCACATGTATCTCCCACACTGGGGCTGTGGCTGTGTTCTATATTCCACTGCTCAGTCTGTCCTTTGTCCACAGATTTGGGAAACGAGCTCCACCCTATGTCCATACTCTGATTGCCAATGCCTACCTGCTGATCCCTCCTGTCATGAACCCCATCATCTACAGTGTGAAGACCAAACAGATACGCAAGGTTGTGTTGAAAGTTTTTTATTCCATCATGACAAAAAGCTAGATTCTTGTTTCACCACTTTTCTACTTTGTCATTGTATGAGTGAATGAAATGTCATTAGAGGAGGAGGTTATAATGTGTCGATTGATCCTTGTGTTGCAAGTTTCTGATATAGCTTCAGGTTTAATCAAGAAGACACTGAGTTAAGACATAGTAATGTGAACCCTATACTTTTAGAACTATTACTTTTACCTGAAACATTTTCCATGATATTAGTGACTTTTCCTGATCATAATATCAAATATTTTCACTAACGTACATAAGCAATCATTTTGCTTTGTTTTGCAATGTATAGTGTTTCTATTTAAGTAGAAGAAGATATATATCTACTGCATGGCTTCCATATCTCCTTTATGGAAAGCAATGTATTTTTCCTCTTCAAACTTTATTGCTACATTTTTCATAATAGCTAACTTATCAAGCAACTTAGATGTCCAAGAATAGGGTAGATAAAATATGTGGTGTATATACACAATGGACTCTCTTCTAATCATGAAGAATAAAGTTATGGTTTTCAGAAAAATGGATGCAACTGGTGTTCTCAGTACTAAACAGATAAATCCAATCCCAGAAGGAAGAATATTGTCTTTCTGTTAGTGTGGTTTCTAGATTTTATAGAGCTATGAAAAATCATGCATACATATAAGACATAATAGCAGAAGGAACTAGAAAGAAGTGGAATAATGAGAAAGGGGATGAGAGAGGAGCATGTTGGTGATATTCACAGTGTGTGATATATATTTGTGTGAGAGTATACTCATTGTATACAATACCATGTACAATGAATATTTTAAAAATATATCTAATCAAAATGCAGAGACATATAGAAGTAAGAATTAAACTTTATATTAATATGAATTAACAAATTATATCATGTATGTCTCCATGAACAAGTGACAAATATTCATACCTTCTTTTAGTTTCTAGGAGAAGTTTTAGTGTAAGCCTTCTGTGAAGAATAGCTCTGTCTTACTAAACTTTAATGTATGATTTTTTTTCATTGTACTTGTTTTGTGTTCACTACTTAATAATTCTGTTCTCATGATTTTACAAAGATCATTTACATATAAATTAAATTTTGTAAGCCTTGGGGTGAAGGCGTGAGAGTAGTACCGTTATCCTGGTTAGAGATGAGCACTCAGTCACTATTTCTAGTACTCTAACCAGTTATGTATCTCCTTGTTGATTGTTGCCCAGGACATGAAGGAGATTCTCTGACAAAGGCTGAGAGCAGCCTAGGTCTGGGAGTATAAGCAATTTGACACCATGATTACTGAGCAAAATAACAACAACAGATTCTAACTTTGGGCATGTGAGCTCCCTAGCCATGAGCTTTGAGCAGGATCTCAATATCAGGTATGAAATTGCATTTTGTGGTTCAAATCTGATCAGAAAGTGGTTACTTATTTCATAATACTTGTGCCACTATGGCAACAGAAGGAAAATCTTGCTGGAAGGATCGTTAAAGTAATATAGGGTCATGAAACCATTAATGTCTTTTTTCTCTCAGAAGGCTGAATCCCACTTTGAGGCACTCATAAACACATGAGCAATACTACCAGGATTAAAAGAATACAGGAAATTTGGAGTGGTGTGATGAGAAATGTGGAGAAAGTTGGAGGGGGTCTTGATAGATAGACTATTTCATTATAAACATGCATAAAATTCTCAAAAATAATATCTTTACATAGTATGTTAGTTTTCTTTGAGTTGTCAAAATTATAAGAAAATGAATTTAGAAATATTTTAATGAGACCATATCCAGTGGTTAGGCACGGTGCCAGGTTGAGGAATGAGGTCACCCACCTATCTAAAATATATTAAGCCAGAATTGATCCTGTATAATGGAAATGCTAGGACAAAGAGTGGAGCAGAGACTGAAGGAAAGGTCATCTAGAGACTGCTCCACCTGGAGATCCACCCCATATATAGTCACCAAACCCAGACACTTTTGCTGATACCAAGAAGTGATTGTTGACAGAAGCCTGGTACATCTATTCACTTACAGGCTCTGCCAGAATCTGACCAATACAGATGTGGCTGCTCCTAGCCAACCATTGGACTGAGCAAGGGGAATCCAATGGAGGAGTTAGGGGAAGGACTGAAGGAGCTGAAGGGGTTTGTAATCCCATAGGAAGAACAACAATATCAACCAATCAGAGCTTCCAGGGACTAAGTCACCAACCAAAGAGTACATATAAAGGGACCCATGGCTCCAGTTGCCTATATAGCAGAGGATTGCCTCATCTGGCATCAATAGGAAGGGAGGCCCTTGGTCCTATGGAGGCTCGATGTTACAGCCCAGAAGAATGCTAGGGTGGTAAGGCGTGAGTGGGTAGATGGGGAAGCACTCTCATAGAAGTAGGTAGGAGGGGGCATGGGATAAGGGGTTTGTGGAGGGGAAACCAGAAAGGTGAATAATATTTGAAATGTAAATAAATAAAATAATTGAAAAATGAAGTAATATTACATTTGGACATCTTCACCAAGAAAAAAAAATGATGATATTGGCCTTCTTCTAATAATGATAATAGAAGTTTAGTAAGAAACACATTGCTGGATAGAAAATTAATTCAAATCAGTAGCCTTCCTCTATACTAATGATAAATAGGCAGAGAAAGAAAATAAGAAAACAACACCTTTCACAATAGATATAAATAATATAAAATATCTTGCGATATCTCTAACCAAACAAGTGAAAGATCTGTATTATAAGAACTCTCAAGAAAGAAATCGAAGATGACCTCAGAAAATGGAGAGATCTCCCATACTCATGGGTTAGTAGGATTTCCATAGTAAAAATGGCTATCCTACCAAAAGCAACCTCTAGATTCAACGCAGTCTCCATCAAAATCCCAACCCAATTCTTCACAGACATGGAAAGAACAATTCTCAATTTCATATGGAAAAACAAAAAACCCAGGATAGTTAAAACAACTCTTAACAATAAAAGAAATTCTGGGGGAATCACCATCCCTGACCTTAAGCTGTACTATAGAGCAATAGTAATAAAAACTGCATGGTATTGGTACAGAGACAGACAGGCTGATCAATGGAATAGAACTGAAGACCCAGAAATAAAACCACACACTTATGGACCCTGGATCTTTGACAAAGAAGCCAAACATATACAATGGAAAAAAAGGAAGCATCTTCAATAAATGGTGCTGGTCTAACTGTCTGTATGTATGTAGAAAAATGAAAATAGATCCATATTTGTCACTCGAATAAAGCTCAACTCAAATTGGATCCAGGACCTCAACATAAAACCAGATACACCGATTCTAATGGAGAACAAAATGGGAAAAAGCCTTAAACTCATTGGCACAGGGTGGGAAGATCACCAATGGCTCATGTTCTAAAATCAAGAATTGATAAATGGGGCCTCATGAAACTTAAAAGCTTCTGTAAGGGAAAGGACATAGTCAATAGGTTAAATCAGCAATGTGCACATTGGGAAAAAATCTTCATTAACCTCACATCCAATAGAGGGTTAATATCCAAAATGTACAAAGAACTCATGAAGCTAACTTCCAAAACACCAAACAACCCAGTAAAAATGGGGTACAAAACTAAACAGAATTCAAAACAGGAATCTCAAATGGCTGAGAAACACTTAAAGAAATGTTCAAAGTCCTTAGTAATCAGGGAAATGCAAATCAAAATGACCCTGAGATTCCACCTCACATCAGTCAGAATGGCGAAGATCAAAAACTCAGGTGACAGCATATGTTGGCCAGGATGTGGAGAAAAAGGAACACTCCTACATTGCTGATGGGATTGCAACAACTCTGGAAATCAATCTGGAAGTTCTTCAGAAAATTGGAAATAGATCTACCCAGAGACCCAGCTATACCACTCTTGAGCATATACCCAAAAGATGCCCCACCATGCCACAGGAGCACATGCTCCACTATATTCATAGTGGCCTTATCTTATCTGTAATAGCCAGAAGCTGGATACAACCCATATGTCCACATGGAAGAATGGATACAGAAAATGTGGTTCATTTACACAATGGAGTACTATTCAGCTAATAAGAACAAGGACGGCATGTGTTTTGCAGGCAAATGGATAGAACTAGAAAATATCATCCTGAGTGAGGTAACTGAGACCCAATAGTGAAACTGTCCTGCAGTTTCATGAATTTTGGGTTCTCTCAGTCAAAGGAAGAAAGGACCTGAAACACAGAGTTTGAGAACAAAAGGACAAGAAGTCAAGTTGAGCCCCAATCAAGACTTCCAACTTTACTTTTGGGGTTCAGCATTTATATGTACATGAGAAACAGAAATTGGATCTCTAGGTTACAATGATGTTTGCATAACATAAACATTGTGGGAGGAGTCAGGAAAGAGTCAGGGGCAAGGTCACCAGCGGTTTGGATGTCTGCCATGTCATCAGGCAGTAGGCGTTGTTGTTGTTGTTGTTGTTGTAGGTGTAGTTGTATCTCAGCGTGAACTTCCCAGGGCAGCTTCTTTCAGAGATAAGCTGATGGTCTGCAGAAGGTCTTTTGTCTTTTTTTTTTTTTTTATTAGATATTTTCTTTATTTACATGTAAATTTTCCCTTTCCCAGGTTCCCCTCCAAAAAACAAACAAAAACAACAAGAACAAACCCCTTTTGCCTCCCCCCTCCCCGGTCTTTTGTCTTAATTCCCCAAGTGACCACCTCCAAACCGCCAAAGTCTGGAGGCTGAACTGGGTGGGGGAGGCAACACAATAGGACATGAATGATATGTAATCACTAATAAGTGGATATAAGCCAAAAAAGAATACTCAGTATTCTGAGTACAGAATACTCAGGCTACAATCTACAGGACTGAAGAAGGTTAACAAGGTTTAGGGCCCAAGTGAGGATGCTTCAATCCCACTTGTGAGGGGAAGAAAGTAATCAGGGTGGGGGCAGAGGGAGGGTGGGAGCAGAGGGAGGGAGAGACCTGCGAAAGAGGAGGGGAAGGGAAAAAGAGGAACATGATCAAGTATTGGAGGTGGGGAGGAAATAGGAGTGAATCCCTGAGGGGTAGCAAAATAAATGGAAATAGGCAACCTCAGGAGGTGGGAAGAGGGAGGTGGGAGGTGGGAAGTGGGAGGTGGGGGACCCTCTAGAATGTACCAGAGACCTGGAAGGTGAGAGACTCTCAGGACTCAAAGGGAGGGACCTTAGATTAAATGCCCAAAAGTGGGGAGAGGGAATTTAAAGAGTCTGTCTCCAGTAGAAAGACAGGGCATCAAGAAGAGGGATGGGGTTACCATCCCACAATCAAAAACTATGTGACTCAGAATTGTTCCTGTCTAAAAGAACCGCAGGGACAAAAAATGGAGAAGAGACTGAGGAAAAGGAAATCCAGTGATTAGCCCAAATTGGGATCCATGTTAAGGGAAGGCTTCAAGGCCTGCCACTATTACTGATGTTATGGTGTGCTTACAGACAAGAGCCTAGCATAGCTGCCTTCTAAGAGGCCCGACAAGCAGCTGAATGAGACAACCAACCAATGGACTGAAGTCGAGGACTCCTGTGGTTGGAATTAGGGAAAGGCTGGAAGAAGTTGAAGAAGAGTGTGACCCCATTGGAAGACCAGCAATCTTAACTAACCTGGACCCCTGAGATCTCTCGGACACTGAGTCATGCACTAGGCAACATACACTAGCTGGTCAGAGGCCCCTGGTCCAGCCTCAGTGAGAGAAGAGGTACCTAACCATGGACAGAACTGAGGCCCCAGGGAGACCTGCTGATGTGGGTGGTGTTGGGGGTTGGGGGACATCCTCTTGGAGATAAGGGAAGAGGAATGGGATGAGGAACTGGAGGGCAGACCTGGAGTGTAAAAAAGAAGATTAAAATAATAATAATAATAATAATAATAATAATAATAATAATAATAATAAAATAAATGCAGTTTGAGGATGTAAAAACACATGATGTGGATTGAGAAGTGTCTATGCTCTCTTCTTAAAAACATATTTATACAACTGAAGATATTGAAGCTAACTGTATGTGGTAATATTAAAAAATTAGTAAAATAAACATAAAAAGAAAACATATTTTAAAAATTCAATCAAACTTGTTTGAATAAAGTTTGTTTCCTGAGTATTCATGGTACTTTGAATAAGAAGAAGTTAAGAGCTCCTTGTTCTTTCTGTGTCAATATGAGCCAATCTATAAGTTCTTTGGAACCTGAGATGCATAATATTAGTTCACATCTTCTACCTAACCTATCATATAAAGTAAAAGTTTTTTGTGCATAAATATAGGTTTATTTTCATGAGTCTAGCTTTATCTCATGTGAAGTCTTTGGAAAAGCCCCACCCAGATAATGTTTAAGTATGGAGGGTTTATGTAGGCTATTTCTTCATACCCTACTAGGTCCTACAACCAGAAAACAGAACAAGGCAGATTTCACTCAAGATCTGTAGAGATCTGGGTAAATGTCCTTAAGCTCACCCTAATGTAGAGCTAGCTCAGCAGCTTAAGTTAGACTCACCTGCTCTTTTCTGCAAATACTACCAGCCTTTATTCTCTTAGCCTTGTTTCCTAAGAACTTTTCTTTTTCTGAGGTCAGGGGATTGTACTAAGAAAGGCATCCCATGGCATGGAAAGGGAAGTACTGCCAGATGGAGTTTTAGTATAGGCTTTGAGGAAAGGACTATTTTAGAAAAAGCTGTACTTAGTTTGTTTTCAGCTCGACAAAGGAGAAACGCATGTTGGGGAAGCACAATGGTGCCTTCAGAGAGAAATGGGAATGAATCGGGATTGATGTCTGATTCCTTCTGAAAAAGCTATGAAGAACCAGTAAAGGGATTGGGGAGTTAGGAGTTGCTATGGTGTTAGAAGAATTATTGCTTTACTTACTGAGTCAATGCTTATCTCATAAGCTCTGCTTTTGCAAAGGTTGTACAAACATGTCCTATCAAAACTATTTGCATTTAAGAGAGACAGTTTAGAGTGTTCTTTTAGAGTATGTCCACATCAAGGGAGCCTCTGAGAAAGCAGTATAATTTAGTGGGAGATCTTTGATGGACTCTCAAAAAAGTCAATATAATATCTAGGTCTAACAAAAATGGAAGCAACTTACACTAATTCCATATAAATAAGAAGTGCTGTATTGGTTTTATGTGTTTTATCTTCCTTTAAATTTGAGTTCATCAGTGTTAAAAATAATAGTTTCTGATATGAGAGTCAACATGAAGACACCATCTTTCTGGGTATCCAGAGGCCCAAGTGTAAGCAGATATAGCTCAGGCAGCTGGAAGGGAAACCATTTTGAATGAAGACATGTTAATCTGATTATTGAACTGGTATTTATAGATTTTTTAAAAAGAGAAACCATTTTACTGGTTATTTATAAAGGGAAACAACAGTACAGAAGTGACTACAGAAATAGCTTTTTATTATAGTAAGTCATCTCTGGCAACTACTTGCACGAGCGTGTACTCACACACTTCACGCACACACACGTATATGTGCATGCTCAAGTATGGCTTGATATTTCAAGGGAAGCCTTTAAACTATTCTAGGCTTACAAGGAAGGTCAGGAAACATTTGGTAATGCATTTCTTTAAAGTACTCTTAAACCCACTAGACACAGGTCAGTTTTATACTGGCGTCTGAAAATTTTAATTGATAAAATGTTTCATGGACTTTTTATTTCCTAGTGAGGGCAGAATACTGACTGTGTCACTTCATTTGTCTCCAGTGTTAGGAAAGGGTGCTTTCAACTCGGCAACTTTAAAAGAACAAAAGCTGCATTTGTTTTTATAAGAGTAATTTCCATGCCTGCTGTGTTTTAACATCACTTATGCAATGACGGGCAGCCTGTATCATCTATTACTTTGAGGCAGATCACTTAGAAAGCGCTGTTGCTCACTGGCTGTAAGACATGGCGCTTTTAACAGCACCTGCTAAAATGCTGGCCTACAGTCTTTAAACATTTATAAGTACCAAATATAAAAATTTTATTATTTAACAAGAATTTTTATGGGCTTAGTTGAAAAAAAATGTTTCCCTTTACTTATCTATATGAGTATCAGACATCTGACAATTTTAACAGAAATGTACTCAAGACTCTTCAGCTTTTGAAGTGATCAAGAACAAAAATAAAGCAACTCAGAAAACAGCTCTGGTCTGCCAATACTGTGATCTTTGAAGAAAGCTAGTTGTGTGTTGCTGCTCTATGTTTTCTCTGCTCATATTCATATTTTGAGGAATAAGGATATGCTTTTAAAGCATCTCACACCCATTCCTGTAATATGAGGATTCTTCCAATAGTATTCTCACTGCAAAGTTCAATTATGACATCTATTAGTTATGTGAGCACTGTGTTCATGCGTTTGTAATGACTGTTTTTTTTGTCAATTCATAGCCCATCTGAAATTCTGTATTTAATTGTTCTTCACTGTGTGGGAGCTGCACCATGGAATTCTCCTCTCCATTACCTTTTAGCTCTTATGTACTCATGCATCTCCTAAGAAAGTTACACCCTGGAGTGTGGCAGGAGGGACCAAAGGCTGGAATCCTGATGAGGGTCCTGCCATTCTTCTCTCTTTCCCTCTGGATAGTGTCCACAGCTATATAACCATTTCCACAGACATACCTAACATTGTGTCTCTGGACACCTTTGTCATGGTTTCTGGGACAAAGTAATCTATACTCTAAGATGGTGACCATGTTATGTCTGAAAAAACAATCTACAATAATAAAGCAGATCTTTTCCTTTTAAAACTTCAGCTTTAAGTCTTGAATTAATTTGATTGTGCATGTCTAGAAAATTAACATAACAATAACATAATAATTAACATAGTTACAACATCATGTTATAACTTAGTCCTTTGTTGAGGATTTTCACAATTAACTTTTACAGCCAATTTTAAGCTTACAACATAGTATTATTAACTGTCTGTATGCTGAACATTAGATCTTCACAACTTATGTATTCAGTAGCTTCAAAAACAGCTGCTTAGGTGCTTATTTTTAAACTTGAGATTGATGTTTGTCAGAGAAACTATCAGTGTTGAACAAATCTGCAAAGTATAGCGATGTAATTTCCATACTTGCTTTGGAAGTAGACTACAAAAATCATCCTGTGTTCCAGGACTTTCTACAGAATTATTTCACCTCTGGCATGAGTGTGTGCTTGTGTGTGTGTGTGTGTGTGTGTGTGTGTG
>JADRCD010185115.1:0-10190 GCA_019843815.1 Montemys delectorum | reverse complement strand
AAAAAAAAAAGGAAAAAAAAAACTATTACAATTCAAAACAATGCGTTTAAGGCTATTTAGAGGCATGTTACATAATAAAATGTGCAAATCCAAATCTTACACAGATGTTACCTCTAATTTGTTACCTCTGAGAAACGTAAAGCCAAACATTAGATAAGGAGTCATGAAAATATGTAGAGATGCCTGCCTTCACTTGCCACCACCCTGCTGCCAGCCCAAGTTGACAGTGAGGCCACGCAAAATGAGGAAGCTGAGGTCCGTCACTTTAAGCATTCTATGAGATGTGCCAAACCATCTACTACTGCTACTAAATCAAGTTAGCTTGTGAGTACCATTTTACAAGATTCATTTTTAATGTGATATAAGACCTATTGTGTCAAAAATCCCTCCAATTACTGGAGCCAATTTCTCAAAGGATGGTTTGTGAGTTGTGTTTGTTTTGTTTCGCTATGGTGCTGGGGATGGACCCCAACACCTCTGTGTGCTATTGAGCTGCATCCTCTGTCGTAGAGTAAAATACTGAGGTACATCTTCTCCTGATAGAGTAAACTTGCCACGTTTTCTCCTAACTCAATTCTAGCCATTTTTCCCCCCAATTGTCTTTGTAATTGGTGAGAAGCATGGATGATATCTTAGAAATTGGGGTTGGAGTTAAAGAGAAGCGAGGGAAGAATGAGAAAGAAAAAGGGAAGAAGAAAAGATGGAGAGAGAACAAAGAGAGAAATGAACACTCAAGGAGGGAAAGCGGCAAGGAGGAGGAGTAAGAAGACTCAGTGGAGTAGGGAGACCAACCATTGCACATCATCTGTAACTCACTCATTTACAAGGGGCTGACTGTGGCATGATCCGGCCTATGACAGCAGGCCAGGTGGACAAGCTGACACAGTTGAATCCACTTAACTGCCCTTCTTAGAAATTACCCATAGCTGTTCCTTCTGTCAACGTGGCCAACTGTGTGGCTCTTGTCAAGAGCCTTCTTCCGGTCCCACCTGGAGTGCTATGCTCCCTCTCCTTTTAAAATCAAAACTCAATTGCTATTACTCATCCTGACTACATACATTTCTCACCGAGTTCCGTACTACCTTCTGAGTCATGATGTTCTCACTCTCACAGGATTATAACAGTGATGTGGGGATTTGGAAAAATACAAACTTATAGCAAACCAGGAGTTTGTAGAGAAATGATAAAGTAGATGTTCAGACATTTTATTGTTTTATTTTATCGCCTCTGCTAACAAGAATAAGAGGTGGGAAGGCCAAGTTGCCCTTTAAAATTCACAAGCACAATTAAGCAATAAAATTGCACATTAACAGAACTGAAGCATTTCAGTTACCTTGATTCTCATGGCTGCTCCTGGTATCCGTAGCAGGCCCTCGGTTTCTAGACCGCCTTCTTCAATTCGAGAAATCAGCTGTGGATAAGCCAAGAAACACTTTGACCTTGGTCTTTGTCAACAGGTACAGTTTAACCCTGGTCCCCTGTTGCCATAAGTGAAAGCTATTTCTGATGGCATGCAAACTGGATTTGGTGAGGTTTTGAGTGGTGTAGGACCAGCATCTTCAAAACTATACACACAAAAACCTAAGTTGTAATTTGAAAAGGTTTGTCTTTTTCTCCTTTGTAAAGGAAATGTATAATTTCACACGACAGCTGGGGCTCTCCACAGGATCAGAGAAAAGATGTTCACTGTGTAAAAGCAACTCAGAACACTATTTTGCTTCTCCAGCAACATGCATTGTGCAATCAAATAAATGTCATGCAATTCCAGTATTTGTACATTTATATACTGTATTTAATTTGTTTCAGGAAACAATATTTTTAAATGGAAAAAAAAACTGTTGCTAATATTTATTTTAAGCTTCTGGCAGCAAGCTTAAATAATGCTTTCAAACAGGGCTTCTAAGCTACACTAACACTCAATGAATGGGCGGGCACGAGTCTAGCTCAATGATTCCACTAAAAGAAATTAAAATGAAAACGTAGCAGTCACGGGGCTGGAGAAATGGCTCAGAGGTTAAGGGCATGTACTGCTCTTTCAGAGGACTCAGATTCAGATCTGTGTAGGTGGCTCACAATTGCCTGCAACTCCAGGTGAAGGAGAACCAGCATGACGTCTTTGTTCTTTGTGGACATCTGTATTCATATGCACATACCCACATGCAAAGACACATAATTTTAAAGCTGAGTAAATATTAAAAACTATATAAGATCACTCAAATCGGGATTATTACAGAGGTAATTTGTTTAAAAAGCTGTGAAGAAACTAAGAATGGTACGTCCTCTGTCAGGAAGCTTCCTGTTGGGAAACCTGGGTGGCATCCCCTGGGCAGTACCTGGTGGAGCTCTGCATAGGGAAATCAGTTTCTACCTCCTCCTCCTAGCACTAAGTGCTTCTTTCCTGTAGCCCAGCCCCCTTTCTTAAGTCTCCTGCTTTATGAAACCCAGACGTGGTTTCCCTGCATCTCCAACCTTAGTTAAATGTTCTCTGCGCACCTTGGGGCATGAAATCCCCCAGGATCCAAAAGAATATTTGAAAAGGAATGTTTTCTTCAGGGAATCCTCTGTTAATGGTTTAATCACACTCCACAGACCACTTAGAGGGCACTGTTGCCCCTTTCACATAGAAGTGTCTGTTAGGGACAACACCTAGCATGTCTTGGGAAGATTACGGACCTCTGCGCGACAGGTTCTGAGTCAGGAGTGCCAGCTCAGCATGTGGATCTGGAAGGGTTGGGAACTTTTCCCTAACCATCTATTTTGCCCTATCTGGGGAATCAATTTTGACTAGGAAAGCCCTTGACATAGAGAGACTCAAAGTCTCAAAGTCTCCTAAGAATACATTATTGAGTGGGAAGTACATCAATTTTTAAAATTCAGATTTTCCTAGGCCACGTTTTTTAAGTACCACTGCAGAGGAACTCAAAGGAAAAATAATTATGAATTATTTGAGATTAGAAGGACATCATTTAATAAAGTATTTCATGCCAGATATTAAAATGTTCCATGTATGACCAATTTTCATTTTATTTCATCTTATAAAATATTTGCATGCTGAAGGCAATTAGTTTTTTCCCATCTACACCTTTTACTTTTATTAAATACAGAAGAAAATCATGGCTTCGAAACAGCTAATTGAGATTCATTTCTGAATTCTGTATTTGAATCTTTTCCTAGTTGTCTCTAGTGCTGGATCACAGCATGGTATTGTCTGAAACAATACCACGTGTTATCTTCTATTTCTCACTTTGAAGATCACATATTTTAGCTACATTATTAATTAGCTATATTATTTTAGCTATATTTATTTTAACAAGAAACATATACCAGCTTTCTTTTAATTTTTAAGACCTAAAATAGGAGCCGGGCAGTGGTGGCGCACGCCTTTAATCCCAGCGCTTGGGAGGCAGAGGCAGGCAGATTTCTGAGTTCGAGGCCAGCCTGGTCTACAGAGTGAGTTCCAGGACAGCCAGAGCTACACAGAGAAACCCTGTCTCAAAAACAACAACAACAACAAAACAAAAAGACCTAAAATAGGCAAAAATAACTATAGATAATTGAGCTATTTGGTGAAATTTGGGTGTTTGATATTTTATTGGTGCTCCATATTTCTCAACAAACAAACAAATATATGTATATATATATATGTATACTTATATGTGTATGTGTGTATGTATTTGTGTGTGAGCACTGAATTTTAAAACAGAAATAAAATCAGTCTCTTTTGGCCAACACTGACTTGGGGGATTATCGGGAGAACAATATTGGATTTGAAAATTTTATCAGAAAATGCATTTTTTCCATAAAATGAACATTTTTCTTTTAAAAAACTGTATGTACCATTAAAATGAACCACTGTTCAACGTTAATACAAACCATTGTTTGCTTCTGAGGGGTAAGGGAGGAAAGGAAAGGCAAATCAAGAAAAGTAGAAGAGGAAACTAACTAATATGAGATAAGCTTTGGTTAGTGTCACCTATTGAACACTGTCCTTTCAAAGTTAAAGATGAACACTCTGGAGTCTGGGAGTGAAATGTTTCTGGAAATCAGGTGTTTCCTCCCCCCTGCCCCTCCCCCTTTACAAAGTTGAAGGGCAGGCAATGAGCTGTGGGCCAATAACCAAAAGATGCTTCTCCCAACACATATCTCTGGCTTATTTATTAAAACACAAAGCAAATGCAAAACTAGTGAAAGCTAACTAGAAGTCAACTCTTTTAATTTTTAATATGAACAAAACTGAAATACTAATTCAAAATAATAGGCTGCCAGAGTCTCTAAAGTCTTTTAAAAAAAAATTGTAAACTCACTAGCGAAACTGAATCAAATTTTTAAGAAAATTGAGAAAAGAATTTTTTTTTGAGAGAGACCACAAACAGTATTCAGGCTGCTGGACAGAGAATGAAGCTTCGCTGAACCTACTACGAACCTAAGTTCCACAGACTTCTCCATGTCATGAGACATGACTGCCTGGCTAGCACTAGAGTGCACAGGGGTTCAGTCAAACACTAGTCTAGAGTCTTCGGTGACAGCATCTTTTTAGAAGTGACCAATGTCTGAATTGCAGGGTTTAAGGCACGCAGGTCACCCTCTCTGGGATGACGAGCCTCCTCCCATCGGGTGAAGACGCAAGAGCAAAGCCAGAGGTCTGCAAGGAAACCTTCCTCCTCGGGATTGCAGTACCAACTCTAGTTCAAGAGGCTCTCCTGGTGTCTTGGTCCACATATATCAGATTTGATGGATCCCATTAACTGCACGAACGAAATCATTAAAAGAAACCTTTCCACATAAATATAGGTGTAGGTATAGGCAGAGAAATGAGTATGGGTGTAAGCCGAACTGGAGACACAGATTTAGGTTCTACTGATTCTAGAGGACTTGACCTAAGAATGATAATGGCAAGATCTAGCTTTAGAAACTATCTTTGTATTGTAACTCTACCTTTTCAATATATATAAAAGAACGATGGAATGTATAGTCTCTATTCTTTATCTTGTATGAATAATTGTCATGAACTATCAATAGAGATACAGGCCATGACAGAACAACTCTACAGAATACTCATCAAAAGATATGCTAGATATGAGTTTGGATGCAGTGACATATAGGTATAGAGAGAGAGGCAGACAGACAGACTCTATTGACTCTGCACGATTTGACCCAAGGCAGATACTGTAGAGATACTACTTTAGAATCCACCTTTGTGTAGTAACTCTATCCTTTCGGTATAAGAAAAACAATGGATAAAGGGCAAGAAGAGTGGGATAGCAAGTGGCTAACACTGGTATTCACTGATGGGGAACACAACAGTGTGCACCAAAAAGACTAAGCCTTAGGATGGGCTGAACCACCCAATTCAACACCCATCTCTACTGTCCCTAGAAATTACAAAAACCTGTATGCTGAGGCTAGTACAAAGAAGCTAGATCTTGGGTAGTCCATGGCCGTTTGGCCTTCCTTCCTTCCTTCCGTCCTGTGTTTTCTTAGATGTTATCAAATGTAATCTGTTCTGCACAATGATGGCTCAGAGGTTGAGCTGAAATTCCTTTTATTGCTATAGATAATCCTTTTATGAATAGCTGAGTGGTGACTCCAGAAATGGCTTGATAGTTTAGCAATCATTTTCTAATTCTACTTTATGGTTTCTTTGCCTACTGTGCACATAGGCACTGGTAAATTAAGTTGGACATCCCTACTGCAAACCAGAAAGCTTGAGGAATGCATACACGCATGAAATATTCATGAGGATTCAATTCCCTAGGAATTTATACACAATTCCTGCTCCTATGTATTATAGGACTGAAATCTCAATTACACAAAGGCAGCTAATATAGGACAGGAAAATGATACCAGGTAATCATAGTTACAGTGATATAACAGAAAGCATCACCAGGAGATAAGAGTTATGAGCCCTTGAAACAAATTTGCTTCCTGAATAGAAATCAAAGTATAAAATAAATCAGCATACCAATTGGAAAACCATATTAAAACAGCCTGAGTGTAAAATGCCACTATTAGCCTAAGAATGTTCGTGTAGCCCTGGCCAGCTCAGGTCTACTTACTTTTTGAAAGATCAAGGGTATTCTTGTTCCAGGCACTTTTCTTTGATCTTGTTCTAACAATATCGTTAAAGGAATACCAAAAAGACCAGAGTCTGCAACAAGAAAACAAAAGCTCTTACTTCCATCAACCAGTAATAAAGACTGAAAGTGTGAGATTTCTTACATTGTCATCTGGTGATCAGATTATTATACTAACGGGTGATACTATAAAACCACTGGGTAGACACAGGCCAAAAAGTCAAATCATGGCTCTGTCCTCTAAAGTAATTCAGGAGGGATAGTTATCTGAATAAATGATTGCAAATCTTCACTGAAATAATTAGAACAAACTGATGCATAAGACAAACATACTACTGTCAGGATATGTAAACGATTTGAAAAGTTGACAAGGTGCTGTCAAATGAAAACTTCTGATGTATAATCAAACACCTTCCTTTACTGAATGGACAGTGAACACTCCCCAATACAGTTACATATAGTTATTTGCTTTTTGAGAATTCAGCTAATTTTACAATCCTGTTCTATAAATGTGTCTTCTAAAAAAAATGTAGTAGGTATCTAGCATTGTTACATTTAAATTCTTTGAGTACATGCTAAGTGTCTGTCTCTGTCTGTCTGTCTGTCTGTCTCTCTCTGTCTGTCTCTCTCTGTCTCTCTCTGTCTCTCTCTGTCTCTGTCTATCTGTCTCTCTGTCTCTCTGTCTTTCTCTCTCTCTCTCTCTCTCTCTCTCTCTCTCTCTCTCTCTCTCTCTCTCTCTCTGTATGTGTGTGTATATGAAGATGGGTAATATTTATACATTTTCCAAACTCATCTCTTATGCCTTAAGTTTTAAATGAACATAACTCCACCTACAACCTTCTTCTGGGCTGAGGCTACCATGTGAGAGCTCTGTCCTTTAGGAATGACACAATCAAGAAATAACATTCATCTGTGGGCAAGGAGAAGGGGAGAGGAGCTCACCTGTGGTATGAGGGCAGACACTGGACACGGAGAAGCCATTGAAAAATAATAGGTTGTCTTTTGGTCAGATCATTAAGCAGAGAACTATTTTCAAGGACTCAAAGCATCCAGGGTATAAGCATCTTAGATAAGCACTATATGTATTTTTTAAAAGTACAAATTTCCTGGATTTTCATTTAAAGGGTGTCAGATTTTTAAGAACATTTTAATATTTCTCTCTCCAACATATAAGAAAAGACAAACGTATAAGAAAATTAAACATACAAACAAATAAGTAACAAAACACCTCTGTAAGCCCCCTTAAAATCTTGGGCATCTGTCATAGCTATTCAAACTACATTCCTACTTTATAATTGGAGAGAGTGCCATAATGAGTTTTGACAGAAGCATTTGAAGTCTTCATTCTTCACACAGACTTAGGGGAAACCAGAAGTACTGCTGAACTTAGAAATTCACCACTGCAAGCCTTAAGCTAAAATATTCCAGACAACTAAGCAGAGAACGGAGTCTTTATGGTCTACCTTGACAAAGACACACAGGAAAGACAGGAAAGGTACACTTCTTCCCTTCAGAGAAACTGTCTCTACAATTTAAAGCAGGTACACACTTGTCTTGGCTCATGTTACCATAGCAACTCAATGATCCTCACTCCTAGTGCCTCTTTAGGAGACACCTGTGAGGTTAAACTAGAGAGCAGAGATTCTTAAACAGGAAAAGCTTTGTCAGTAGAAAATTACCTGGACTTCCAGACCAAGAACAGAAGAGAAACAAAGAAAAAGATGTGTATTATTCTTTATCATGTTATCAGAATTAGTCTGTGGCTATATTAGATTAAGAAAGCTGCTTGCATGAAACAATGTACTGCACTGCATCTCACATGGCATTGCTTTCTCTAGAGAAAAGAACGTTCGGTCAAATACCTTTAAACAACAGAGAGTTAGGGTCAATGCTCATCAGGTCAAAGGGTTTACCGTGCAAGCCAGGATTCCAGAGTTTGATCCCTGGAACTCATATGGAAGGAGAACAGACTCACATGAATTGTTCTGACCTTCGGATGCACACTGCGGGGCTTGTGTGCCCACATGCACATTATAAGCACGCAAGAACAAGAAGCTAAACAAAAATTCAAAAAATATAATGTGAAGCAGATTGTTAACTATCCCATATTTCATCATAGAACAACAAAAGTAACCATTCAAGAAAGCCATTTTCTAAGATCTGGCTTTGAAAATTAACAGGTTTACCAAAGGCTTCTTCTCAAAGATAAAGTTTTCTAAAGAGGAAACCCTGAGCATGATAATTCCTTGAATTTCAATTCCTTTTTCTGCAAATTAGATATTTTGGTTGTATGTTTTCTGTTTATCAGTTTGTAAAAAAAAAAGTAATTGAGAATTTGAACTTCAGATATACTCAAGTTTCAAATTTATTTGGCTAGTGTTCCATTGGACCACAAAGACTAGCACCCAAGACCCAAGTCCATTTTTGTTACATGAGCAGCAACTCTAATTTTACCTCTGGTTTTGATTTTCACAGCTTTCTGTTGTTTGAGTTCCACGCCCAACACATCATACAGAGCAGTAAGTTCAATCAGGGATAGATGGCAAACTTTCTTCATGTCTTGGGGTGCCAAGTCTCCAATCTTTGTCGTACCTGTTTTATCTTTTGGCAGTCTGAAACTCTTTTTAAAAAAAAGTAATTAATTGATTAACTAAAATAATAAAGGTTATCAGTATCTGTCCCTTCTTACCCGTTTTGTAATGAAAGGAGAAAGCATTCTAAGTATGGCAAGAAATGATACTCACATATCAGGCAGGGAACATAGAAAGGATGCACAGAGAAGAAGAGAGGTTAGATGATCTGCCAAAAATAAATAGGAGAAAGAGAAAGAGAGTTGTGTCCATGTGTAGATGAAGGAACCTGGTGGGTACTTTAGTCCAAGAGGGCAAGCTTATGAGCCCCAAATGAACCCTAACAATCTAGTAAGACAGATTTTCCTTCTTTCACACCAATTCTCTTACAGGTCTACAGAGTTTTCAGAAGTAAATGACATGTATATTCTAACGTACAAAATGCAAAAACCACTGTTTCTGTTTTTAAAAAGGTATTCATGCCAATAATAGTTAATGATAATGTATTACTGAGATATAGTTCCACAGTCAAATTTTAATTTCTGATATAATAAATATCCAAAGAGTGTCAAACATGGTAGCACATTTTTAATCCTTGGACTTAGAAGGCTGGGGCTGGAGGATTGCTATGAGTTTCGGGACAACATGGGTTACATAGTGATTTCAGGGCAGTCTATATCCATAGGTTAATTAATGCATACAAAAGTTTTTTGATGTAAACAATCTGAAGACCAAAATGGAATTATGAGATCATAAATGTCTGAGTGAACATTTCCTAGTCAAACATAAAGCAATTGTTAACATCAGCAACTTTTGGAGATTGGGTAGCCTTTCTAGTCCACTTAACTCCAGAGGGTTGAGTACCCACTACAAAAGAAAACGTGTGTCTCTGACTTTCTCACAGTACATTCTTTTCCTCTGAGAATATTAAACAGCCCAGTAAGGGCCAGGAGAGAAGGTGGTCTAAGGACATTTCAAGTATTCATCCATGTGACCTCCATACACAGTGGGGACTGTCTCTTCCCTACTGGCTGGGCTAGGGCTTCCTCTCTGGGGCAAATGTTTAGGAAATATTACTTAAGGGAGAATGTTCATTTTGCTTATGGTCTCAGTCCATGGCAGGAGGGAGGGGGAGCATTGCAGACAAACTTATCTCCTGGTGGCGAGGAAACAAAAGGAGGGGAGGAAGGGAGGGAAGGAGGGGTAGACAGATGGAAGGGACGTGCATACACTGGGGGTGGGGGAGAGAGGGGAGAGAGCAAGAGAAAGAGAGGAAAAGAAAACTCATATAAATATAACGCCACCATCTCTTCCTTATTCCTTCATTTGTAAAATGTAGAACATGTAAGCATGCAAAAAGCATTAAGTGCGCATGTACACACTCACACTCACACTCACACTCACACACTCACATATACGCACTCACTCACACACTCACACTCACACATACACATACACACACGCACTCACACTCACTCACACACACACATACACATACACACACGCACTCACACACACACACTTACACTCACTCACTCACACACAC
>JADRCD010185112.1:6740-22275 GCA_019843815.1 Montemys delectorum | reverse complement strand
TATATAGATTGTACAATATTGGACCTATTTCTCCAATTACCAAATTAGAGAGACCATTGGATGACAATCACCAAATTTCTAATTCCTCATATTCTTGGATTTCAATCGATTAAGATATGTTGGTAATATTAATTTTCATATTAAGATATTAAGAAAAGGTAATTGTCACTTCGTGTTGTTTTTGTTGTAAGAGGTGGAATTAGATTTATGTGGATTTGTTGAAAGATTACTTTCTTGCTTCTTCTAGGGTGTAGTTTTGCTCTTTATGTTGATGTTTTCCATCTATTATCCTTTGTAGGGCTGGATTTGTCGAAATATATTGTGTAAATTTTGTTTTGTCATGGAATATCTTGTTTTCTCCATCTATGGTAATTAAGAGTTTTGCTGGATATAGTAGCCTGGGCTGGCATTTGTGTTCTTGTAGGGTCTGTATGACATCTGCCCAGGATCTTCTAGCTTTCATAGTCTCTGGTGAGAAGTCTGCCGTAATTCTGATAGGCCTGCCTTTATATGTTACTTGACCTTTTTCCCTTACTGTTTTAAGTTCTTTCTTTGTTTAGTGCATTTGGTGTTTTTATTATTATGTGACAGGAGGAACTTCTTTTCTGGTCCAGTCTATTTGGAGTTCTGTAGGCTTCTTGTATGTTCATGGGCATCACTTTCTTTAGGTTAGGGAAGTTTTCTTCTATAATTTTGTTGAAGATATTTGCTGGCCCATTACATTGGGAATCTTCACTCTCTTCTATACCTATTATCCTTAGGTTTGTCTTCTCATTGCATCCTGGATTTCCTGGATGTTTTGGGTTAGGAGCTTTTTGCTTTTTGCATTTTCTTTGACTGTTGTGTCAATGTTTTCTATGGTGTCTTCTGTCCCTGAGATTCTCTCTTCTATCTTTTGTATTCTGTTGGTGATGCTTGCATCTATGACTCCTGATTTCTTTCCAAGGTTTTGTATGGCCAGGGTTTTCTCTCTTTCTGATTTCTTTATTGTTTCTATTTCCATTTTTAGATTCTGGATGTTTTTGCTCATTTCCTTCACCTGTTTGATTGTGTTTTCCTGTAGTTCTTTAAGGGATTTTTGTGTTTCCTCTTTAAGAGCTTCTAGCTGTTTATCTGTGTTCTCCTGTATTTCTTTGAGTGTGCTATTTATGTCTTTCTTAAGGTCCTGTATCATGATCATGAGAAGTGATTGTATATCTGAATCTTGCTTTTCCGGTGTGATGGTGTGTCCAGGACTTGCTATGGTGGGAGAATTGGGTTCTGATGATGCCAAGTAACCTTGGCTTGTGTTGTTTATTTTCTTACACTTGCCCCTGCCATCTGGTTATCTCTAGTGCTACCTGCCCTTACTAAATCAGACTGGAATCAGTCCTTCCTGTGATCCTGGTTGTATCAGAAGTCCTCAGAGTCAGACTGTCTCCGTGACCCTGTGATTCTGGGATCCTATGACCCTGGGCTTGTTAGAGCACCTGGGAGTGCAACAGCTTCCCCTGGGTATTGTGGGACTGGCTGCAGAGCTTGTGCCCAAGATCTGCTCAGGACACCAGCCAAGAGAGACCAGAAGGAACCCAAGCCACTCTGTTGGTGGAGTTCCTGTGTGCCTGGTCCCGCAGGTCCCAGTTACTCCTGGTGTAGGGAGAGATGTTGGGTCCTCCTCACCTCTAATCCTGAGAGTATCAGAGCGCCTGGGCGTGGAGCTTTCTCTGGGTGTTGTGGGACTGGCTGCAGAGCTTGTGCCCAACGTCCACTCAGGACACCAGCCAAGAGAGAGATAAACTTATTTTCATAATCTCAGATTCTGTCTCTATACCTGACTGACCTTGAAGTTTAAGTCCTCCTGTTTTAGTCTCCTTAATGCTAGGATTACAGGTTTAGATCACCATACCCATTTAAATGAGATAGTTATTAATTATAAGGAGTTCAAATGACACAGTTGAGAAACATTAACTCTGAAAGACTACATATTGCAAGTCTCTACATAGTTTACATAATGAGCAGTAATAGCAAGAGTGTTCGCTGAGAAAAGTATACATAAAACTAGCCCTTGGCTTGTACTGCTGTTGTAGCAGTCCCAATAAAATAGAAAGAGAGAGCAAAGAGAAGTGGAAAGAAGAGAAGCACATGTATGTGATAACAACAGATGAAGGAAAGGCCAGGTATTGTCTTAGTTAGGGTTTCATTTCTATGGAGCGACATTGTGAACAAGAAACTCTTAATAAAGGACAATATTTGATGCTGACTTACAGTTTCATAGGTTTAGTCCATTTTCAAAGGTTTAGTCCATTATCATCATGGTAGGAAACATGGCAGCACGCAGACAGACAAGGTGCTGGAGGAGCCAAGAGTTCCACATCTTGATCTGAAGGCAGCAGGGAGAGACTGGATTCCACACTGGGCAGAGCTTGACCATAGGTGACCTCAAAGCCCACCTCCACAGTGACACATCTCCATCAGGCTCACAGCTACTCCAACAAGGCCACACCTCCCAATATTGCCAATTCCCTAATGACCAAACATTTAAACACATTAATCTATGGGGGTCATCCCTGTTCAGACCACCACAGATATTCAAAAGGTAAATCCATTCTCCCTCCATGAGAAAGTGATGTATCCTAGCCAAGGCACACATTTTTTTCCCCATAGAGTGTGTAGGTAAATACCAACTGCAGTAGTTACTTCCTGTTGCTGTGATAAAACTCTGTGACCCAAAGTGACCTATGGAAGAAACACTTTAGTTTGGCTTATGACTCTAGGAGTCTGTCTCAGTAGGTGGCATGGCAGCAAGTGGCAGGCATGGCCCAAGAGTAGGAAGTTGAGAGACTATATCTTCAACAAGATAAAGCAGACAGTTAGCTTTAGGTGGGATTAGCCCCTAACTCCCAAACCTGCTTTCAAGTGGTATACTTCCTCCAGTAGGGTGTACAGGTCTTAACCTCTCCAAAGAGTGCTGCCAACTGTGGACCACACACTCAAATACCTAAGAATATGGCTGATGTTTCTCATTCAATCCAGCCCATCAACTCATGAATAATATAGGCAAGCTATGGAGCGCCAGCATCTTCCATAGTGAATATTTTAACACTAAAATTTAAATAAAATTTACATTGATTTAATACATTATTTTATACATTATTAAATGTAAAAATACATTTAATAAAAATGTAATGAAGTCGTGAGTGAGAACATTTTGTGCTTGCTAAGACAGATACAGGGATCACACCAGTACTTTAACACTGGAATGCCATGTGGGGCTCATGCTGCATTGTTTCAGAGAAATCTGTCTCATGCTTAGTGGCTTTTACTTCTGGTTTATACCTTTATCTGTGCCTATGGACCACCCTGAGCTACTTTGCACACAGTCCATTCTGAAACACAATTCATTTGAAAGATACGACTGACTCCGTCACTCCCTTACTTAACTGCCTAAGAGGCTCCTATTGCCATTGTCTGACTTGGTGAAGCTAATTCACTGGTCAAAAAATATTGGTTCAACTAGTCTTATATTCCCATGACTCATAATGCTTCCAATCATATCTGAAAGTAAGATACAAGTAAGTATGAGTTTAATTCATGACGTCAGTAACTGTAATTATAGCTAAAGCTTAGCAGAAAGTCTTTAGTTGCCAAATGTCATAATATTCCTTTGAATGGTCATCCTTTGACTCTATTTAGTACTTCAATCTATCTAGGAGCCTGACATGTTTTTAAGTGCACATTTGCTTAGTTTAAATGCCCATGAGTTTTATAATTATGGTAGGAAGGTATTTTTACAAACTAAAGTTCTAACTGGAAAACTGAGTTCTACAGGTGAATGCACCCACCCTGAAGCCAGACTCAGCCACCCTAGAGGGTAATCTCTGACTCAAAAGTCAGTTTCTAGTGGCTTTGAAAAATATTTGTCAGAATTCAAGTACATAAATCTTTGAAAAGAGCTAATAAAATGACTGACAATGACAACTTACTGTACAGGGAATGTTGAAGGAAATATAACCCTACTTTTAGAGAGTCCCTCTTGCCGGTATGTTGAAATGCTTGGAATTTTAAATAAATCATCCTCTTGAGACCCTTAATGGTCTTTCCTGGGTTGGGGTTGGGTGGGTGAATATCTTGCACGCATGGGAACGATATCCATCTGAGGAACCTGAGAAGATTGTAAGAAACACAGCAAAGGAGAGCACTGAGCACATCAAACACTGTTGACTGTGATGAGCACTGAGCACATCAAACACTGCTGACTGTGATGAGCACTGAGCACATCAAACACTGCTGACTGTGACAAGGAACATAAATGTTCAAAAGAGGCCAGGCAGGTAGAGATACCAAAGTACACAGTCTTCCAGGTCAATCTTTTTAAAATAAAAGTATCTGTATTTTATATCAACAAGAGATTAGCCCGAAAGTATGAATATGCTCACACAAACAAGCCTGTTAATATAATACATATATTACAGGCATTTATACTTTGTGCATATATACATACAAATTTATATATCCAGTTTTTAGGGATAGATGTGATTAGTTGATAATAAAAGAAAAAAATATCCATTAAGCCTGTATGTTTGAATTTTCTTGACAATAGTCCCAAGGTTGTAATATATAAAATTGGAAATGATCACTATTTTTTTTTAAACATATGGCAAAATGCTCTCTAGGGAAATACAACCAGACTGATGTTTTGTCTGCATCAATTTCTCTGTGGACTATCTGCCGTGCCTTGACAAGCCTGGCACACTTCCCTTATATGGTGAACATCAATATGTATAGACAACTATTCATGTGTTCCCAGAAGGACAAAGGTCACATCAAACAGTTACTAAGTTGAGTGTGTAATTGCTTTCTATCATGCACGTAATTATCTTATTTTTTATTAAATATTCAGTCTTCGCAGAACTAGATGTTGTTCCCTATTTACCCAGGTGCTCCCCAGCACACACATTGCGAAGTCGCGGAGCAGTTGGAATCCTGCGCTCTTGATCAGGGTGCAAACTAAGGGAGTCACTATGGAAAGCGGCCTGACTGTTCTGCGAACGACTAAAACTAGACTTGCTTTACCGTCTAGTGGTTCTTCCAGGTATGTATCTGAGAAAACTGAAAATAGGCTTTCTGAGAAATACCTGTATACACCTGTTCATGGCATCTTTCATGACCACCCAAATATCCAGTTGATGAATAAAAAGCAAAATATGATATTCTTAGGTATATATACATAGTTTTCAACATTGAACAGGAAGGAAATTTTGACAAATCACCAAACATAGATAAAAATCGATTATGATAAAGCGAATGAATCTAATTACAAAGAGACAACCACTATGGGAAACAACCAAAGCAGCCAAAGTCATAAGAACAGGTAATATAATGGTAGAGTAAGGTAGACAGGAGAGAGGAGAGGATGCAGAAGGACAGAGGCAAAGTCATGAGAACAGGTAATATAATGGTAGGGTAAGGTAGAC
Organism: Montemys delectorum; assembly: GCA_019843815.1. Lineage (NCBI taxonomy): Eukaryota > Metazoa > Chordata > Mammalia > Rodentia > Muridae > Montemys > Montemys delectorum. The sequence goes on along the minus strand of JADRCD010185112.1, from coordinate 16,822 downwards.
AGGAGAGAGGAGAGGGTGCAGAAGGACAGAGGCAAAGACATAGAATGGGGATAAATGAGGGTAGAAGAAGAGGGGTGTGGGGAGGAAAGAGGGGAGAAGAAGAAGAAAGGAGATACCTATGGACAAAAGTCTACTCATTGAAGGACTCCCCAGGTGATCTAGTTCCTCCAACTAGGACCTGAGTCTAACGTCTGCACTACCTCCCAATGGCCCACCAAATTATGAATTTGTTTTACTAATTTCCTCTTTGGACTGGCCAAAAAGCAATGAAATGGACTAGAGGTTTGCTTCAGTCCTGGTTTGAGGGGTTATAGCTCATCATAGTCGGGAAGGCATTTGGGGGATGTTGAGCTGCTTGCTCATTGTACCAGGAAGCAGAGAAATGGAGACATCAGTGCTCTGTTCTCCTTTCTCGCTCCCCATTTCTCCAGTCTCCGTCACCAGCTCCTAGGTCCGTGCCCCACACACGAAAGGCGGTTCCTGCCACCACTGTTAGGTCTCTCTAGAAACACTGTAGGCACATTCAGAGGCGTGTCTCATGTGTGATTCCAAATCACAGCAAGTTGACAATGAAGATCAACCATAAAACCCATCAGTGGATTGATGAATTAAAGCTCTCGTGCTATGAGCCCTTCCTGGAAAAACCTGTCATCTCACTTTGTATTGAGGACCTATGTTCATATTGGGGAACCACCTTCCTTCAACAGATGAGCTCTGCGGAGGGTGAGGGGAATTTTCATATACAAACTTAACAGATGCTGAGTTTTAATTTTCCAGTATGAAAAGCATACACTACACATATGATTGCCACTACTGAACTATCTAGCTAAATGTTTAAGATGCTTAGATTTATGCTGTGTGTTATTTTAACACCTTAAAGAAATAAATAGGGTGACACCATGCTGCCCAGTTTCAAGAGTGAAGAAATGCTTTCCCTGGAATGCTGATCCCTTCGTGAATGTCCTGCCACACATAGGAGAGGGGAAGCTAAGGTAGACATCCCCAGAGAAAGACAGAGGCAGCAAATAGTACAGTAGCAGCCGATAGTACAGTGGGAGGAGGATGGCTGTTTAGGTAAACATTTACACTAGTTTAGAACCGAACTATTTCCCTATTTAGTCCCCGTTAAGCCCCCGGGTTCTCTCTTATGTGAAGACAATATATTAACCTATAATATTAGCTTGAGTGCGGTGAGGGAGATGACTCAGTCAGTAAATAGGTTGCCTGGCAAGTATTAGGATTTAAGTTCTATCCTCCAGAACATTCATTTAAAAAGAACTAAGCCAACTGCCATGGCTTATGTTGGGAATTCAAGCGGTTGGGAGCAGAGATAGGCAAATCCCTGAAGCTCCCTAGCCAACCGGCCTGGCCTATTTGTCACCACTGGGTCCAGACCAGTGAGAGACCCCCATGCAAAAAGAACAAATAGATTTCACTTGAGGAATAAGAGCTGAGGTTGTCCTCTGTGCTGCACATGCACGTGGCCATTTGTATGCACTTGTACCGCCCCCCCCCAAACACACAATTATACAAAGACACACACACTCACACTCATACACCAAGATAGTTTTAAGGTAAAGCTGAATTGATAAATGCGTTTGTTGGGAGTCTAATACTCAGCCTACAGCAAGGACTGTGCTAACATATCATTAATAATAGAGCTTTTTTGTAAGATACAGCATGCAAAGTCCGAGTTGCCTTTCTCACTGAGGAACACTCATGCAAAGGTTCCTGAGGTAAGTCAGGACTGCAGTGGATCATGTATGTGCAACTTCTAGGTGGAGGGAAGTTGAGTTTTACCTTTACTTCAGATGTTTAAGGTTACTCATTTTTTATCCTTATATTTTATGAATGTAACAAAAATCAGAGTCACTTAAAATGATTTAAAAACAAGATGTTTTCATGCTGACTTTGGACGTGTATCTTAGATAACACATGATCTTCCACTTGCATGCGTCATAACTCATTCTGACAGTGATGTTCCAAGGAGAAGATTAATTAGATGTTATTGGGCTTGACTGCAAGCATATGGTTTGAGACTGCTGACAGGACACTTCCCAGAGGCTGGAGTAACCACACCATGAAATCCCACGCTAACCCATGTATTTGCTCGTGGCTACATCTGTAAGCAAAAATGTAAACATCTGAAACACTGAGGTGACATTCTTGAAACAGAAAACTCCTTCCACTTGAAGCATAAACGTTCTAAAGTTAATATTGAGGCTTCTTTGATTATTACCAGACCCCACTGAAATTGAAGCAAGGCCATGAGTCCAGCCTATTGTTTATGGAACATAATCTAATTACCTATAGATCAATGTGGAGAAATAGTTCAGCATTTAATGCAAAATTGGTGAACTTTTAATACTTCAGAAGATGTATTTTATATGTAATCTTTTATAGTATGTGTTGTGAACAAAATGTTTTGCAGTTGTAGAGAAACCAAGATTGCCCTTTTACATGTATGCCAGATAGCTAGCACTGTGTTCTAAAAGAATATTGCTCACTTCCTGGATAGTTTCTATGATACATTTATTATGTATGTGAGTCCCTGAATTTAAGTATAATCTCATACTGGGAAGACTTCTCATTGCCAATATGGGGATCGAGTACACTTCCGTTGCTTTATATAGGAATCTTTGACATTTGATAATGTTTCTATTACCTTTCATGTTTGGGTAAGGAGCCAAGAAAAAAGATTGGTGATGTGTAGTTACCTTACTGGAGAAGCGAACAGATCTGGAATTGTCCAGAGAGCTAGCAATATTGCTTTTATTATATTGAGCTTAAATCAGCATTAGCAGCTTTTCTGTCAAAGGAATTAGTTCTTATGTAAATGGCCAATAAATAAAATTGTTATACAGGGGAAAAATAAGAAATGTAATGAAGTTTCATGTAATGAAACTTGACTTCCTGCCAAATAAACATACGGACATTAAATTTAAAAAACAAAATGGAAAAAGTGCTTCATATGGTCTACATGGGTCCTGTGAGGGATGGTGGAAGTCGTTCACCTACGGGTATCTGGATTCTGTCCATTTAGGAGTACCAGAGTCTTTTCGGCAGGAGACAGTTCTTACTGTCAAGGGCTGTTGAACGTGAGAAGATGTGGTACCCTGTGGGGTCTGGGAGAGGGGAAGGCACAGTTTTCAACAGTTACCAGGTTTTGTTTAACATATTTTACTCTACAGTGTGACTCTAAGCATCATGACATATCTCTTAATACAATTTCGGCATTTGTTATTACCTCAAAGCAAGTGAGGAAGACCCCCTTTAAGACATGTCTAAACGAGACCTCATGTTTCTTACAGTTAACTTTGTGGAGGTTGACTAAAGCAGCCCCCTCATTTATATAAGCTTGGGGATAGCCATTTTTTTTTTTTATGTTTTAGAAACCTCAAGAAGTCCTCAGTCTTTTGTGACCATCTGAATACTCAATTCTAAGTTTCAAAAGCAGCGAAAAGCCATGTGAATAGACAAGAATGTGTGGTTTCATTCTGTGATGATGGCACCTGAAACGTCTCTCTGTCGTTCTGTGATGATGGCACCTGAAATGTCTCTCTGGCTCCTTAGCAAATGCTAAAGAAAACGTAGGGTTGGAAACTCCCACATGTGGGCTGAGGAGTGTGGTTCTAGGAAACGATGGGTTAAAATAACATAAAACGTCAAGCCAGTACCAATGGATACTCATAGTCTTTGGAAATTCTCTGCCACTCACATGACATTCAGAAAACGCCCAGTGAGCTATTTTCTAAACAAATCATTAGAAGACTAAAACACAAATCTCTACGAGCTTCAAATGTCATTATTTAAACATTTGTTGTTTTGAAATATAACAGAGTTGCCTGTCTCCTCACAAATGACATTATCATTGTTGACCAATCTGAAACTCTCAGCAAAAACTCTGACTGTGTGGAAGGAAGAAATGGCGCAAAGTTGATTTCAGCAGCTACTAACAATTTCATCACCGCATTTTATTGGTAATGTGCTACTGAGGAACGGGGCATGACCTGAGAGTGGTCTTTGGAAACTAGCCTCAAGTAAAGAGATCTGTTACCTTGTGACTGGGTCCACTCCCATCACAACGCCTCTACTCTCCTGCCTCAGTTCTGTTTGTTGGTTTTGGTGGGACATTTCTGTTCCTTTCTTGACCTGATGGTCACCTGGTTTTTTGTTCGGTTGCTCTGAATTTCATCTCACATTCTCATCCTCCCAGAAGTCTTTTGAGGGTACCAAGGCTGAGCTAGGCTCCCAGGCCTTCTTGTAGATTCTTCTTTCAGGGCACTTAGTTTATAATCCCTTCTTCTTTATTCACTCACCCATTTGGCTTCCACCTCACAGTGTGCTCTCCTCTGGGGCAGAACAGTAGCATCTGCTACTTTATCCTCAGTATCTGATCCTTAGGGATGCTTGCTGGACACTGGTTGAATAAGACTGTAAATGTGTGAACATGAAGGAATGAGCTCTGTTCATCAGTCTGGACCTTGTCATTGTGCACAGAACATTTGGGAAAATAGAACAAAACTCAGCCTTCACCTTCTCAAGTTCAAATGAGACAGTGGGAAAGATGATCTCCAAAACACTTAGAATTTCAAGGTTTTACTGCATCTCTGTTGATCTCTGAGAGTGGTCGTTCCACCAGAATGTCCCTTCCTTTGTCTGAACAATATTTTTTTTTTTGAACTAAGCTGGGTTGGCTTTGATAAGCAAATTAATAGCTAATACCCAAGAGTAATTATCTTTTCAAGTTCTAAGAAAAGATTTCAAGTTATTTTACAGATTTAGAACATTATTATCTGCCTCACAGGGCTGAGACCATTGGAGAAAAACCAATAGTGAATAATAAAGTGGGGCCTGCCTGACTCTGGCCAGCACACAAAAATAACAACACAAACCTCATCTCATTCAGAATGACCCCCTTACCTTGCTCAGCATGCTAGCACGTGCTCATATGTAGCACGCAGGAGGGTCTGGAGTGAGGTTGTGAGTTCAAGGTCCTCCTTTGCTAACTGCAAGACCCTACCTTAAAAATAAAGGCTGGTTAAAATTGGAAACAATTTACTATAACGTAAGACTGCTGGAGGGCAAGGGTTGTGGCTGCTTCTTTCTTTTTGGCAAGTGGGCGTAGGCGAGGGTCATCTGGGAAGAGGGAGTCTCAGTCGAGGAAATGCTTTCCTCATGCTGGCCCCCCAGGCAAGTCCGTGGAGTGTTTCGTTGACCAGTGATGGCCTGGTTCACTGTGGCTGGCAGCTCCTTGGCCAGTTGGTCCCGAGAGGTATGAGAAAAGTAGCTGCTGGGGATAGGTATAAGAAAAGGGCAAGCCAGTGAGCTCCATCACCCTCCATGGTCTGGGCTTCCGTTTCTGCCTCTAGGGTTCTGCTCTGACCCCTGCCCTGCCTTCTCTGTATGAGCACCTATGGTTGGGTGGTGTAGGCCAAATAAACCCTTTCCTCTCTCCACACTGATTATAGCCATGTAACTCACCGGGGCAACAGAAAGCAGACAAATCCAAGGAGTAACATACTACATAGATGAGGGGGCTATGGCTACGTGAATGCTCTCTGAAACCCACCAGAGACATTTAATTGAAGGAAAGACCACGGCAGATGTACTCTCATTATGCAACATAAGACCTTTGAGAAAATACTCAAAGTGCATCTCGGTTGTGCACTGGTTTGGTTCCTAAAAGAATATAGCTATTGATGGAGAAAGGATTTGAATATTATAAATTTAATGTGTAGCTGGGGCTCAAATCTAGGCCACCGGAGCGAAGTTCCAGCCGTAAGCTTTAGCTGTGTGCTGCCTGCCCATCCCTACAGGAAGCTCTAGCACATGCCGTAGTTGCTAACAAGCACTAGATTCTCTGACAAGCATTTGTTACACATTTTGCAGGATGAGGGGCTGAACACAGGCTTTGCACATGCCAGGCTATTGCTCTGTCCACTGAGATGCACCACCAACCTGTTGAGCAGATGCTTATTGACTGAAAAAAAGCTAGCAAATAGGTGTGCAAGATAGTTTTCTATAAAGAGGCGAGAAGGCCAAGCGCATGGAGGTAGTGAACTGGCCCTGTGGCCATGAAAGAACCACTAACTAGAGATACAGAGAGAAGTTTGTCAGAGATGTGTGTTTGTAATGCATTATTTTCTCTCTGTGTCTCTCTCTCTCCCTCCTCCCCCTCCTCCTCCTCCTCCTCCTCCTCCTCCTCCTCCTCCTCCTCCTCCTCCTCCTCCTCCTCCTCCTCCTTCTTCTTCTTCTTCTTCTTCTTCTTCTTCTTCTTCTTCTTCTTCTTCTTCTTCTTTTCTCTCTCTCTCTCTCTCTCTCTCTCTCTCTCTCTCTCTCTCTCTCTCTCTCTCTCTCTCTGTCCCTGTTTATCTCTGCCTCTCTTTTTCTGTCTCTCTGTCTCTGTCTGTGTGTCTCTCTCTCTGTATGTGTATGTGTGTCTGAGCATGTGTGTGTGTTTTCTAATGGCATACATAGTAGTTCAGAAATAATAAATGTTAACCTTAAAGTGATATTTAGATATCATATTCCAATTTGCAGCTAAACTCAATGTGGCAGAATATCAGTTTCCAACAAATAAGGACTCTAATGAAAGTTTTGGCGTACATTCAAGTATGCTGCCTGAATACATCCCAGGATTTTAACTCTCTCTGTATTTAGGCTCAGAACAATGCTAAATTGGAACCTTTCCTGGTAGCAATTTTAGACAGTAATTATAAAGGATCCGTTTAGTTCCTCATACCAATGTGATCTACACTCTTTCCTGTGTATCAGAAAGGAATCAATGGATTTGAAGAAAGTTTCTTAAGGGCACTCAAGGTTATGAGGGCCAAGAAAAAACTGTGATGTTTGCCCTGTCAAACGGCAAGTCTGCAATCTGGAACACTGAGGTGATGGGCATGAGACACATGCAAAAGCATACGCTTTATTTCATAGCACGCTGCATCATGAATGTGTGTCTGTGGATTTTCCTATGCCATTGGGAAGTAAGAACTTAAGAACTAATGAAATGATAGACAATGACTTGTTCCCTTAGACATCTTTCTGGGCCTAAGGAGAGGAATGGGAGTTAGTGAACTGTAGCATGAATAGCCACAAAGAATATAATGTTCTATCCATGCTGTTTTATACATTCTTGGAAAGACTTAGCATTCTGAATTATATGGAGACACATTTAAAATGCAAGTGACATGAATTAATAGATTCTTAGTTTTGCCCAATTCTGAAAAGGTTTAGTATAATCAATTGTAGTAAAATCACGTGTGTTGTGACCCATATGAATAAAGGTGGGACATGTACAAAGCCTTAAATCTTCTTGCATATAGCCTATCCTTTACATTTTAGGATATTTGACCACACTGTTAAAATATCAATATAAAAGAAAGGACAAAATAAGTCAAAATAATTTTTTTCTGTAATTTCTATAAGTCTTGAAGGGAACAAAGTTATACAAAGTGGGCATTTCAAAAACAAATTGTCATGCCTCACTGTTTCAATTAAATCAAGAAACACACACGCACACACACACACACACACACACACACACACACACACACACACATACACTCACACACATACTCTTGCACACATTCATATACAGAAGAAAAAAAATCTTTCTAAAGAACTCTGGAATTGGCCGGGTGGTGGTGGCGCATGCCTTTAATCCAAGCACTTGGGAGGCAGAGGCAGGTGGATTTCTGAGTTTGAGGCCAGCCTGGTCTACAGAGTGAGTTCCAGGACAGCCAGGGCTTCACAGAGAAACCCTGTCTCAAAAACCAAAAAACAAAAAAAACAAAAAACAAAACAAAACAAAAAAACAAACCAAACCAACCAAACAAACAAACAAACAACAACAAAAAAAAAAAACCCTCTGGAATCTGGTCTGTTAGAGATGCCTGCACATCTTGGTTGTTAGAGATGCCGATCATTGCTAATCCTGTCATTCTCTTTTCCTCTCCTGGACATGCAAGAGAACCATATCCTTTCCCTTAGAAAATGTTATCAGATGATCCTCTAGTCCATTCCTGATCCCTACAACACCCCCACAAGATTCATCTATGGTGTTTCTCCTGCCAATATGACTGTGTTGGAGGTGTCCCTGCTGGGGAAATGATTAGATAGAAGGATCTGGAAGGTTTGAGTTATGATACAGAGAAGAAGGACACAGAGAGAAGCCACCCAACCTCAAAATAGTGTAAAGGGAGTGAGAAGCAGAAGGTTCTGTGTAACCATTGAATTTGGGAACAGGTTGTGTTAAACAAGCCTAATAATCCTAACACAGACAACAAAGTCCATATCAGGTAAAGTTGATGGCAAACCCATGTCCAAATAGTGCAGCACTTGCCTCCAGGTTGAGCATAAGATTTAAAGAAACAAACATGGCTGGAAGGTCTGAAACCTTTACCGCTCTGAAGCAATAAAATCTAACTACTTTAGGCCTGAGAGGATAAAGCAGGATTTTGATTCAGGTTTGTTCCCTTGCAAACTTTTCAGCTCCGTGAAGACACTGAAGGCATTCAGTAGAAGATACAACCACTCAATATACGAACCAAGTAACAAAACCTTAATTAATTGCTCATTATGAGAGATGCAAGCTTCCAAGAGGATATGGGCACAAGATGACCTGACTTGTATATCTGGAGGTTGAAGAAGCGCAGAGTTATGGAATGGGCAGCCCATCAGAAACAGAACTTGATCTTCAGATATTAAAGTGAGTTGTTGCCCAGCTATCTTTCAGGAGTGTGGTCACCAGGGTGAGGATGTTATTGAGTTGGCTAATTCTCAGGGTCCCAAAGTTGACACTTCTTAAATAGAATGGGTTTTTTCTAAAAAAAATCCTGTCTTTACTAAATCTCATGCGTTCTGTGATGGGATGCTTACCCATGGCTCTAGGTAGTTCGGAAATAGTCATTACTCAAGTGTGCAAGAAGAGCATTAAATTGAGGGTGCAAAAATAAATTAGACCAAGGAACTGCACCTGTAAAAGAACTGGGGTGTAAGTTGTTGGCCAGGTCCAGCCACAAAGAATGATCGAAAGAAACCCACGGAGCTCTCTGGGTTGGCCAAGACACTGTAAGCATGAGCTTAAATCAGCCATAAGCCTCTGTCTGTCCATGCACAAGCTTCCACACTGCCTAATTTCCATCTCCAATGACTCCTGGGAGAAAAGTGGACAGGGGAGTATTGCAGGGCCAGAATAAAGGAGAAAGCTATTCCCTCTAAGTTACTGAAGCTAGCTTACACAGAACATGGCTGCCCTTCCACAGAGGCAGGAGTCCAGTCCCACCTCACCAGCCGCCACCATCTCTAAGGAACAGCCATAGTCTCGTGTCTTTCTTTTTCTAAGAGATTTTCGGGTTCTTGATTGTTTGTGAGCTTTTGTTTTGTTTCTTTTACAAGACAGGGTTTTTCCTGTGTAATCCTAGCTGTTCTAGAGCTTGCTCTGTAGACCAGGCTGGCCTCAATATCACTGAGATCTGCCCGCCTCAGCCCTCCCAAGTGCTAGGATTTAAGGCTAACAGCGTGCATCACTACTGCCTGGGTGAATGAGACTTTTTAGTGGGCTTATGCTATTCCTTTCATCAATGTAGAGTAGCTGGTGAAAATAGAGTGTGCCCACACTGTGCCTACGGAGTGCCTACAGTGCATCTACACAATTGACTCCAGTGACGTATTGGAATAATTGCTAGAGAAACTGGAACTTGGAGCCTGGGTTCCTCACATCCCACGTGCTACATAAAGCCTTGGTCTCTTGCCTGTGGTGCTTCTAGGGAGTAGTGAAATTTGTCATCTTTGTAACATGGTGATAGAAGCCTATCACCCACAATGTGCCTTTGAGGGGACCATAGGACCTTTCTCCTTTCATGGTAATGGCTGGGTGAATAAGAATGGCCCCCATTGGCTCATATATTTGAATGCTTGATTTCCCAGTTGGTGGAAGTGTTTGGAAAGGATTAGGAGGTGTGGCCCTATTTGGCACATGCCACTGGGAACCAGTTTTGAGGTTTCAAACCTCATACCATTCCCATTGGTTCTCTCTCTCTCTCTCTCTCTCTCTCTCTCTCTCTCTCTCTCTCTCT
>JADRCD010185108.1:0-10709 GCA_019843815.1 Montemys delectorum | reverse complement strand
GGACTCCTCTTCACTCAATCAATGCTTTTCTTTGCTCTATAGAAGCCTCTCAGTTTTCTGAGGACTCAAATTCCAGTTGTTAGTCTTAATTTCCAAACAATAGTTGGAGATTTCTTTCCTGTGCTTATATCTTATAAAGTATTGTGTATCTTTTTTTTTTTCATGGTTCACTATTTCATGGTTCACTATTTCAGGTTTCTGAGTGTGGTCATTGCTACTCTTTGAGTCTATTTTTATGTAGAGCAATAGATGTGGGTCTAATTTCATTATTCTACACTTCTTTAAAAGTTCTAGTGCGTTCCTCAATTTCATTCTCATTGAAAAAGTCTCCCATGTCCTCAATTTTATTCCTCTTTTTTGTTTGCTTGTTACTGGTATAAAGAAAGACTACTGTTTTCCTCTTCTAAATTTTCTCTTACTGATTCTTCATGTGTTTCACATCATGCACCCCAATGCTACTCATCTTCCGGTCCTCATCCTTTCATATTCACCCTCTGCCCTTGTAACTGCCCAGCCCAATAGAAAATAAAAAACAAAAATGAATAAGCAAACAAAGCAACACATAGAAAATGTCTTTCTGTGGAAGCTGTGGTGTCTCGCCACATGTCTCTCAAGATACCCTTCTGTCTATACAGTTTTACTGGCAAATGTTCATTGCAATGAGTCATTGGTCTGTATCAAGGCATCTGGCTTCTGCTACACTATCTATTCTGGACCCTCACAGAGATTCTTCTTAATTATCTGTTGTTAACCTGTGTCAAGGAAATCTTACAGCTTGGTCCTTTCATATGCTCCAGTACTTCACAGATGAAGTTGATTGAGGGTTGGTCAACTCAAAGCCCTGGATCTGGGCTTGGGTGGAGGCTGAGTTTATCAGCCCTCTAGATCTTCCATATTCATACCACCAGGACTCGAACTTTCCAGCACTTCCCACCTAGTTCACTCGATGACCCAGTGAGTAGAAGGTACTTCTGCCCTCAGGTCTGGCTCAGCCACACACATTCGACCAGAGCTAGCTCCCCTATGCTACTCAGTCAAGGTACAGTGCTGTTCTCCCTTGTGCCGCAACCAGCAAGGGGCTGAGCCAACTCTCCTGCTCTCACATCCTTGAGGATGGCTTACCAGTCAGTGCCTTTGCCATCAGAGCCTGCTCTACTGTGTTGCCCAGGTGAGGTGCAGGAGCCACTCTCCCAAATGCTACAGTCAGAGAGGGGCAGGGACAGCTCTCTTGTTCTCATGACCTCAGGGTCAGCTTTTCCAGCCACAGCAGTTGGTAAGGGGGGGGGGGGCATCACCTCCAAATTTGTGCTGGCTCTCTCATGCTTGTGTCTTCTTATCCAGCTCACCCAAGGAGACCAGCTGTACTGTACTGACAGAGTGAGGAATAGGGCCCAACCTCACCTGTGTTGTAACTGGTACTCTCCAGGGTGCACAAAAAAGTGAGAGGTGAGGCCAGTTTCGTACAGTCCAAGGCCCAGTACACGAACTCTGCATGGTCTTTAGTAGTAATATAATCCGCAGACATTGACACAGATCTCATGCTACCCAGACATGGCCCTCAGTGGCAGTACTGGCTGGGATTTCATCATGCTTTAGGTTGGGGAGGGCATTCTGGCTTCTTACAACATACTATTCCTCTCCATTCTCACATCTCCAATTTCACTCACCTCATGATGCTCAAACCATTTCACTTCCCTTTTTTTTTCTGCCTGCTACACATTTGAACATTGTAGCGGTTCCTTCTGTGGGTAGGCCATAAGGCTGGTGGGTCTCTGGATGTCTTCCTCTTTCGATGCTGCATTATGTGATGGCAGGCAGGCTCTGTGTCCTCTGCCAGTCTGCATTGCATGGCATGACTATTTTTTTAAAAGTTGTTATTTTTATCTAAGTGTTGATGAAAGTGTAAATCATAGAATCCAGAAGAAATTTTAGTGAAATTTTTGATTATCTCATATGAATAATTCACCATCTGCAAATGGTAATTATCCTTATTTGTAGTTCACTTTGTAAAAATCATTTCAAAAAACATGAAAGTAATAAACAAAGCAACAACTTAATTCCTCACAATGACACATATCCATTCATATTTCTCAATACAAGTCACCATTTCTTTAAAACCTGTAATCCTTTAACATTTCATATAGATGTAGACTTCGAAGATGGTAGATTCATTCATGTTCTATTGTTATTTAATGCTAAAGAGAAAAACAGTAACAGAGCTATAAGATATGGCAGAGTAATCCAAGCGTTTAGTTTTTAAATAAAAAGATGTGTACATTTTCACAAAGTAATATTAAAAACAGCATGGGCACATTTATAAGCAATAATTTCTAAGAGCCTTAGTAGATTTATTACTCAGTAGTCTTGTTTTATGATCCAAAGAGGGAATTTAAAAGTATTCAGTGATGCTAAGCTCTTATGTTTTGAGAAAACAAAAAGTGTCTATCATATTTCTTATTGTAATTCTATCATCTATCTTTCAGTCTATTTATCTATGTGTGTGTGTGTGTGTGTGTGTGTGTGTGTATGTGTGTATACTCTTGCGCATAAAGGCTGGAAGAGCACACTAGACACCCTGCAGTTGGAGTTATAGGCAATAGGGAGCTAGCTGATATGGGTGCTGGTAGGTGATCTTGGTTCCAATAAGAGAGCAGAAGTTGTTGTTAAGTGCTTTTTGGCCCCACATTTCATTTTTTTTCTTGATTTTTTTATTTATATTTCAAATGTTATCCCCCTTCCCTGTTTATCCTCCATAATCCCCTATCACCTCCTCCCTTCCCCTTCCTCTATGAGGGTGCTTCCCCAGCCATCTGCACATGCCTGCCTCAGTGGCCTAGCATTCTTCTATCCTGGGTCATGATATATTAATGGATTTCTGTATATTGAACCATCCCTGCATCCCTGGGTTGAAGCCTACTTGATCATGGTGAATGATCATTCTAATGTGTTCTTGGACTTGGTTTGCAAAAATTTTATTGAGTATTTTTTGCATCAATATTCATGAGGGAAATTAGGGAAAACTCATACATCTTTTGGGTACATGGAAGTGTCTTAAATGTGCCTTAAATTATAACTATAAAAGAATGAGTATTTTGTAAAATCTGTTTTGTAAAATGACTATATTTTCATTAAAACTTAGAAACTTAGGAAACAATTACCAAATAATCCTTTAAAACTTAGAACAAATCTTTGAGTTTGCTTTATAATCACCATTCAGCCATTTCTCTTAGCATGCCAACAGGAATTTACTGAGCCATATGGGGACAAATAAGCAAATATTCAGAAAAATGCACCTCTAATTAGCTAGGTTAATGGACAGTCTGTACTGATAAAATGGAAGGAGTATTTTGTGCCAATTTTATAAGAAAAGGACTATGACAAAAAAAAAATATGTTCCTGAAAAAAAAAAAAAACCACAGTTCTCAAAACAAGCACTTCAAATTGAAAAATTTAAAACACCATCTCTTGAACCCTGTGAAATAAAATTCCTTTTCTGAACTCTGAATTCCTTCTCCCTCAAACGGTAGAGATCTTATGAAGGCATAGCATTTGCGGGATATTAACTGTGAGCAAAAATCAGAAAGAGAAAGAAATTAATATTTAGAAATCAACATGTACAAGAATGCAACTGAGCCTCTGCAGAGAACTGGGGGCAGCCATGCACTTCTGTTTCCATTTAGCCATTAGTGAAATTGAATTGAAAGTCACTTGGGGCAGAAAATGCTGCCTAACATTTAAGTTTGTTTAACCTTTAGTGTACTGGCAAACACAAAGAACGCTAACCCCATGGGGCTGTTTCTGCAGTTACAATTGACAACAGGAAGGTTTAATTGCCTTACTGCTTCTTTTTTTAAATTATGATTTGTATGTTAATGTGCCCTTTAATTCTTCACAATTTCCATAGACAAAAGAATACATTTCTTTTAGGAGGTACTTAGCATAAGTTGAAACATTAAAATAATCCCCCCTAATTTGCAATTTAGGAAGTGATATACAGAGTCCTTTCATATAAACTTCCAAGAATGATCTTTAGCAAAGATCAAATTAAAACTGATCAAATATAAGTGCTTAATTCCATTTTAACCTTTTTAAAAATGTCTTTCATGTTTTCTTTTATTAAACATTGATTCCTTTGTCATATAACACATACTCATTTTACTTTGTCCTTCCTCTACTCCTTCTGGTTCCTCTAAACTGCTCGTTTCCTTTGAATCCACTCTCTTTCTGCCTGTCATTAGGAAAAAAAAAAACAAAAATGAAACATGCCTCTAAGAAATAACAACCAAACATTAAAAACTAAAATATAATAAGATAAAGCAAAAGTATCATATAAAAGTTGGACAAGGCAACCAAACAGAAGGAAAAGTGTCTTAAGAGCAGGCATAAGAATTGGAGACCCACTCATACTCACATTTAGAGTTCATAAAATTACTAAGCTAAAAGGTGTGATATATATACAGAGGACCTGAAACAGACCTAGGTAAGCTCACTGCTTCAGTATCTGTAAGCTCATTTGTACCTTGAATGGTTGACTCAGAGAGCCTTGTTTCCCTCTCTCCCCTTTGGCTATTATACTCTTTCTGCCTCCTCTTCTGCTGGATTCCCTGAGTTTTGAAGGTAGGGATTTGAGGGAAACAACCCATTTAGACTCCTTCACCACATAGGGTCTGGCTGTGCGTCTCTGTGTCTGTTTCTAGATGCTGCAAGAGGAAGCTTCTCTGATGATTACTGGGTAAGACACTGGTCTACAGATATAGCAGAATATCATTAGAAGTTGTTTTATTGATACATTCCATTTTTTTGCCAGTGTTATTTCACTCTAGGTCTCTGTACTATCTAATCTCTGGATCTTGATCGCTCAACTAGTGTCAGGTGTAGGTTTCTTCTAGTGGAGTGGGCATTAAGTCAAATCTGACATTAGTTGGCTTCCCACAAGTTCTATGCCATCATTGCTCTGCCATATCTTTCAAATAGGACAGATTATAGGTCAATAGTTGTGTAGCTTAGATGGTGTTTAAGTTTCTCTCTTGGTAGCCTGCACAGTACCTTCCAGAACCAAAGACACTAGAATATAGACATAAAGGATTCCTGTAAGAACCAGCCTGGATTCTCCGTGTTCAGTAAGTGTATGAGTATTGTCCTTAGAAATTGGACACTGCTGTCATTTGCAGAGAGCAACATATTGTCTTACCAATAGTCTGGGAGTTTGGGGGGATGTTTATTAGACCCCCTTTGGCTAACAACTCAAGAGAATGCAAACCAAACCTGTCACTGGAAGTCTTGTCTGGCTACAAGATATGGCCACTACCCAGAGCTCCCAGGGACTAAACCACGGACTAAAGAGTACATATGGAGGGACCTATGACTCCAGGTGCATATGTAGCAGAGGATGGCCTTGTTGGACAACAGTGGGAGGAGAGGTCCTTGGTCCCAAGAAGGCTCGATGCCCCAGTGTAGGGGAATGCCAGATCATAGAAGTAGGAGTGGGTGGATTGGTGAGCAGGGGGAGGAGAGATGAGATAGGGGTTTTTCAGAGGGCAGTGCAGGAAAGGGGATAACATTTGAAATGTAAATAAAGAAAATATCTAAAAAAAATAAAAAAGAAAGAAAAAATAAAGACTCCTTATTCCACATTTATTAGCAGACCTTATTAGGATCACTTTCATATATTTTCCAACCGTACTAGGTTTTTTACTACCCCTCAAAATTCCCCTCATTTCAGCTTCTCTCTTCACATGCCCTTCCTCTACCATATCTCCTCTTCCCCTGCCCATCTGATCCTTTCATTTATGTTCCCACCCTTCCCCAATCCACCTATAAAGTCTATTCTAATTCTTCCTCTCAGAGGAAGATCCATTTGTCCACTCTAGACCCTCTAGACCTAAACTTGTTAGGTCTACGTATTGTAACTTGGTTATAATTTACTTAACAGCTAATATCTACATATAAGCAAATGCATGCTATATTTATCTTTCAGGTTACCTTACTTAGGATAGTTTTCTCTAGTTGCATCCATTTTCCTATAAATTTTATTATTTTATTTTTTCAACAGTGGAGTAATAATACTTCATTTTGGAGTGTACCACATTTTCTTTATCTATTCTTTTGTTGAAATACATCCAATTTCTGGCCATTATGAATAAGACCTCAATAAACATGGTTGAGCAAGTGCCCTTGGGGTAGGATCTTTTGGGTATATACCCAAGAATCGTATAGCTTTATCTTGAGATACTTTAATTCCCAAATGTCTGAAGAACCACCATTTTGATTTCCAAAATAGCTTTACAAGCTTGCAATCCTATTAGCAATGGAGGAGTGTTCCCCTTATTCCACATCCTTGTCAGCATAAGCTGTCATTTGTGTTGATCTGACTCATTGTGAGTTACTTTTATTTGCATTTCCCCAATGGATAAGAATGTTGAACAATTCTTTAAGTGTTTCTCAGTCATTTGAGTATTCCCTAGTGAGAATATTCTGTTTTAGATCTGTACATCATTTTTGAATTGAGTTATTTGGTTTTTTTGGCTATCTAGTTTCTTGATTTCTTTATGTATTTTAGATATTAATTCCCTATCAGGTATAGAGTTGATTAAAAATCCTTTATATTATATATGCTGAAATTTTTTCTTATAGATGTTGTCCTTTGTCTTATTGGATATTTTCCTCATGTCTCATAGTGCCTGTGCAACTGATGGTCTGTTGAGAAAGTCTTCTCCTTTGCCAATGTGTTCAAGGTAGGATTTCCCCCACTTTCTCTTTTATTAGGTTTAATGTATCTGGTATTAGGTTGAGGTCATTGTTCCACTTGGATTTGAGATGTGTGCACATTGATAAGTATGAATCTATTTGCATTCTTCTACATACCAACATCCAGTTTGACCAGCACCATTTGTTAAAGAGGATTTTTTCTAGTGTCTCTGACATCTTAAACAAAAATCAGATTTCTTTATGTGTATGGACTTATGTCTGAGTCTTCAATCTGATTCTTTTGAGCAATGTGTCTGTTTTAATGACAATATTATGTGAATTTCATTACTACAGCTCTGTAGTACAACTTGAATTAGATATGGTTAGATCCCCAGGTGTTCTTTTACTGATCAGGATTATTTTAGTTTTCCTGGGTTTTGTTGTTGTTTGGTTGTTTGGTTTGGTTTGGTTTGGTTTGATTTTTCTATATGAAGCTGAGAATTGTTTGTTCAAGTTCTCTGAAGAATTGTGTTGGAATTTTGATGGGGATTTCATTGAATCTATAGATTAATTTTGATAAATTAGCTGTTTTCACTATATTAAAATTTCTATACCTAGTTCACTTTTAGGAGTTCTTTGGTTTTTACATTTCACATATCATTAGAATTTTCTGAAATACTTCCTCAGATGACAACAAATACGATTTTACTTTAACAGTTACTTATTTCTCATAAACTAACACTCCTCTATAAAACACTGTTGATATAGAGTTGATGAAATGGCTTAGCACTATCAAGCTTTGCAGATGACCTGGGCTCAGTTCTCAATATCCATATGGAGGCTAACATCAACCTGTAAACTCCAGGTTAGCAGACACCAAACCTGTCCTCTGCAGGGTTCTGTATGCAAGTGATGCACATAAACTCACACAGACATGTATACATATATCTATAATAAAATAAATAAAGAAAGAAAGATAGAAGAATGGAAAATTGCTAAGTAAATAGAAAACACTGCTGGACCTCAGTTTAATACATGACATGATACCATGGTGTTTTGATGCTCACTACTATTATTTTGTCATTATTTAGGTTTGCTTTCAATATATTGATTTTTTCTGACTTTATTCATTTTCTACTGGTCTGTTTTTTTTTTGTTTGTTTGTTTTTGCTTTTCCCTGTTGATTATGTTTCTTTATAAGTTTGATACATCATAGATAATGAACTTTACTATTATAAATTTTACTAGTATTTATTCTGAGTCTGTTTCCTTAGTGTAATTCTAAGGATTGAAGCTGTGTGAAATCACTGCAGTGAAATGCTATGACAATTGGTTCTTGAACTATTGATAAGTAAAACTTTATTATTTAAATGGATGTGGTTTAAAACCTAAGGGAGGGTGCTGGTGAGATGCCTCCTTGGTTAAGAGTACATGCAGTCCCCGTGGATCTGGAATTATAAGCAATTATAAGTGAGTTACCCAAAACAGCTACTTGGAAAGATCTGAGTTTGTTATAAAGCAACTTATAGTGAAGTTTAAAATATAAAACCTGGAGAACTCTTAGGAATGAACTATGCCTAGAACTCTTTCGACACTTGGACAAAGAATCAGGACACAAGATGCATATTTCTGTGAACAAATTTGAGGAGGAAATAGAAATTCAATGGAACAGAAAACGAAATGGTGTATGTATGTGTGCATTTGTTTAGTGTAGAGGTTGGGATGAAATGAGCTAGAGTTAGATGATCAGATGAGAGATCTGATATTGACTTCAAAATGTGTAAAGAGATAAATCTACCAGATAATAAAGCAAGTAATGAAGTTCTGAAAACTGTATTAAGGACTAAACAAATCCCACCACAAACATGGTACCCTTTTATTTTCCTGGTTTCTGTGGCTACTGTAGGTTCTGTGCTCACACCTAAAGATTCATAGCTGGAAACCAAAGAAAAGAGAGAACATACAGTATTTGTCCTTCTGAGTCCTGGTTATCTCACTTCCCATGATATTTCTTAGTTTCATCCATTTACCAGCAAACTTCATGATTTCATGGTTTTTTTACAGCTTATTAGAATTACATTGTGTATATAAATCAGCAAAAGCTGAAGAACATTATAGAATACCACAAGTGGTTAAATAGAATAACCAACCCCAACTGATAGATCTACAACACCAACCTAACAGCTCAGGAAACATCACTGAGAGGGAATGAAAAGATTGTAATAGTCAGAGGCTCAAATGTCATGATAGGAGAGTTGTACCCATGGAATATTAATATGTTTGCCTAAATAAGAACAATGACAATATCAATTGATGTAACAAAAAGATGGTAAAAATCCCATGCAACTAAACCACTAGTCAAATAGATACAGACAAGTAGTGGATGATGAAAGTCTTTACCAGGCATGAGACCCCTGAAAGCTTCTGCAAATCCACATGGTTTGTCCTAAACAAACATATATAATAGCAACAGAAAGAGATTCAGAAGATTGTGTCGTGTGTGTGTGTGTGTGTGTGTGTTTGTGTGTGTGTGTGTGTGTAGAATTAAAGAAGAGGTTATGAATTTGAGAGGAAGTGGATCGGACATCGGAAGTGTTGGAGGAAAGGAATGGAGGATGAAAATACCACTCCAGTCAGGTAAGCAGGTAGGCTAACTGTAGATCTTTATTTCTCCTTCCTGTCCTCCAATCCAATTCCCCAGTCTCAATCCCAGCTTTGTAGGAGACTCTCTGTTGCAGCTTCCTCCTCCTCTCTGCCCCTCACCCATCTACAGGAGGTGAAACAGCATCCCAACCAATTCATACTGTTATCCTATTATGTGTTCCTTGGGAAAGCACGAGCCAAGCCTGGTAGATAGTAAAGAACATAGGCAAACTTCAGGTCTTTATTTTCTGTCTCCTCCAATTCCAGTCCCTTGTCTCATTGCAAGCACTGTAGAAGTCTAACTATTTCCACCTTGCAATACTCAAAAAACATTTTACCCAAAACTTGGAGTTGCCAAACATAGCCAAACATAGCAGGATCTCAGAAGAATTCCCCTCTAGGCAACACACAGCCAGCCAATATACCTTCCTAAGAACAGGAAAGGGTCAACAAAAACCAAGGAGGAAAACACCTACCCAACAAGGCCAGATACTAGCGACTATAATTTTATTCATACCAAACCAAAATATCAATCCCACAAAACCACAATCAATAACATCCAGGACAATATGTCTCTATTACAGCCCAGTAGCTCTACCACAATAGGCCCTGAGTATTGCAACATAGTTAAAGCATAAGACAAAGAACTTAAAATAGCCTTTATGACTATGATAGAGGTCCTTATGAAGGAAATGAAGAAATATTTTAAAGAAATCTATGAAAGCACAAACAGCGGAAGGACATGAATAAAATTATTCTGGACCTGAATGTGGAAATAGAATCATAAAAGAAAACCGAAACTGAAGGAATTCTGAAAATGAAAAATATAGGAACTTTGTTCCTTGTTGGGGTGGTGGCTTCTAAGGGTGAAGGGTGGGTATAATGGGAGAGAGAGATGAGTGAGATTGGGGTTCATGATATGAAATTCACGAAGAACTAATAAAAGAAAAAAAACAGGAAAAAAGAGAAAAGAAAAGAGGATCCACCTTTTTACTGCATCAAAAATAAATAAATAAATAAAATACACTTGAACATCGAAAATAGGCATCACCTTGGGATAAAAGGATGGAAACAATATTCCAAGCACATGGGCCCAAGAAGCAAGCTGGTATAGATAACCATTTTAATACTGGCAAAATGGGCTTCAAACCAAAGTTGACAGAAGCAGAAAAGAAGCCTTTACATGCATCAAAAGAAAGATCTATCCAGGGAATATTGCAATTCATAACATTTATGCTGCAAACACCAGGGGACAAATGTTTATAAAAGACATACTACTACAGAGTAAACCACATATTGATCCTCACACACTGATAGTAGGCAACTTCTAAACATTACTCTCAAAAATAGGCAGGTCATCTAGATAAAAACTAAACAGA
>JADRCD010185106.1:0-20152 GCA_019843815.1 Montemys delectorum | reverse complement strand
AGAAGAAAGAGAAGAAAGTTAGGACTCACCTCGAGCTAGTCTCTTTTTTTTCTTTTTATTCATTAAAAGATAGCAAACAAGGGGAAGAAGGGGCAGGCTGGCTGGGCTGTTTTTTTTTGTTGTTGTTGTTGTTTTTGTTTTTTGTTTTTTTGGTTTTTTTTTTCTGTCATTACTTGCTTTGGGTATTTTTATGGCTAATAGACCAAGGCTGTGATATCTACTTAGGACCCCTTCTCAGAGGTACCTGGGGTAGGCATGTTTGAGGGGAGACGCTCCTCCCACTGCAGCCATCAATCAGTCATCCAGAGAATCCTATGGACAGGATCTGCCTGAGAGGTTTGGAACTGGCCAAACACAGTGGGCATGCAGGACAGCAGAATCCGCAGTCCGGGTGGGAGGGGCTGCTGGTGATGAGAGTGAAGTGTTTTGGCCACAGTCCAGATGGAATGGGTCGTTTCATCCGCTTCAGGGATAGTACCAATCCTCCCACACTACAAAAGCCCAGAGTGACAGCTCTAACTGCCACAGGAAAGCTGAGACTTTCTGAGAAGGTCTGAGAAGGGAGCTATGGCCTTCTCCCTCATCTCTCCAAGTGCTGTGATTTTCCTTTCCCACTACTTGGGCCACTGGAATGAGAGTTCTCTCAATGCTTGTCTGTCTCCCTAGTTGGAGCTCCCGGGAGGCTGGAATTGTTCCTTTGTATCTGTGGCCAGGACTGAGCTTGAGACCCAACGGTGTAGAATGCTTGTGGAAGAAGACAGAGAGGAGAGAGGTGGGGACTAGAATTAGTAGCCCTTGATGGGTGCTTTGTAAGTGCCTGTACCTCCACTCCATACTGGTCAAGGTCACCACTAACAGGTCCATCCCCTCAGCAATCAGCAAGGACTAACACAGCTACCTTCTCTGCCCTGGTCTGTGCTGGCATTAGGCTAGGGTTTGGCTCTGGCCTTGACCTTTGTATTTCCAACATCACTTCTGTAAAAATTCCAACCTATATAACAAAAGTTAAAATAGGATATACCACATATTTCATTTAATCCACTCTTGTGTGAGGATCAAGTTTTTCCTTCCTGGTTTTCTTCATGTAAGAACAAATGGTGCTGGGGATGTAGGTCATGTGTACCTAGCACAAAGAGACAAATGCATGCACAGGACCGTGTCCATCTCCCTGTGGTTTTTGTGCAGAGAATAACAAAGCCTATGTAGCTTCACATCCTGTCTTTGCCTGTTAGCAATATCCCATCCTGGAAGGAGGCTCCTCAAGGCTTGAGAAGTAAAACAACTCACAAGTTTCAAGAAGTTCCCAAAACCAACTCACTGTCAATTAAGAGCAATCTCTCTCCTTTATATCACTATGGAGACAGGTCTTTCCCATCCTGGTCCAGTCAATCAGTCTCCTCTTGTTGTGTGACTACTCCTGAGGACTGTGAACAAATTTCACCCTAGGTAGGACAACAAAGACAAACCGAAGAAAATGTCACCCAAGTCTAGCTTCCTGAACCAGTGAGTTTACTGGAGTTATTTACTGGAGTGTGAGTGAAGGACTACTTACAGGATCATGATTATAAAAGCAATTTCATCATAGCATGACCCAGCATGAATGATAATCTATGTAGGCTTTGACTCTGGAACTCTCTATACCACTTTCCGGAAGCTTGACTGCTCAGAAAATCTCTTCTTCCCAGCAATTGTTACTGCCTGTGTATTTGGTGTGTGTGTGTGTGTGTGTGTGTGTGTGTGTGTGTGTGTGTGTGTGCATGTGAACACCCACATTTTGGGTGGTCTTATTAGTCTAGTAAGTTTCAGGAACTTCTTGAAACTTGTGAGTTGTTTTACTTCTCAAATTTAAGGAACATCTCTCCAGGATGGGATATTTCACTTTGAGGAAAGTTGTTCCTCAACAGCTGTGAGTGTACATTCTGTTTGTTTGTAGTATTTTGCCATGACCGATACCAGCTGGGTATAACATCCAGTATTTATTATTTTAAATCCTTAGGAGTAAATTCATACTGTCAGAGAACTACCAGAAGCGGATTGCTGGTCCAAAGGTTAATCATCTACTATTCTGTGTGCTGTGTCCAGGATCCCATCGAGAGGCTCTTCCTACTCTGCCACTTGCCCACACTGCACACAGAGCCCTACTCTCCTACAGCCTTATCACAGTGTGCTGCAGCTTCTGGGGGTTTTCTGGATCAGTAAGTGGAAATGTTATAAAAGTTCCATCTTGCCTTGGATTCTTCTTGCCATGAGCTGTGTACTCTATCAGTCTACTTACAAGTCATAGGGATGCTGTTTCTGTCATCTGTCCACTACTTTGTTCTTTTTACATCAAGTTTCTGATTTTTTTCCTCCTTATTATCAGCAAATATATTGTAGACATTTCCTCTCAATCTATCATTAAGTGTTTTGCCATCAAATTGTTTCAGAAATGTATATGCCTTCCAATTTGTTGATCTCTTGTTTCACATATGAGATGCCTCATATTGTCCGTAGAGCATGACATACCAGTGAAGATGCTCACCACCCTTCCACTGTTCCCATCCTCTGTGGAAAAGCCTGCAGTATTTTACCACAAAACTCTGTATTAGGTCCAAGCATATTAATTTGTGTACATAAACTATATAAATATGTTCTCACACACAATGTTAAACATATGCCCAGTGATTTACAGCTTGTGTTTTTTCATAAGGAGCAGCTTCTGGGTTCTGTTGAAGACTTACAGTTTTGTATCTTAAATGTTCTCCATAGGCTAAAGTTTTGGTTGCTCTTATACAGTGCTACTGGGGGGTAGTAGAGCCTTTGAGAGGTGAGGCCTAAAAGAGGAAATGAAGTCATTGAAGACAAATCCTCAAAAGAGACCTTAGGACTGGTTTCTCTTCCTCTTCCTCCTCACCACCCCTCTCTCTTTCTTCTCTGTGTAACTCTATGTCTGTCTCTGTCTCCCCTTCCTTTCTCTTTCCCTCCCGCCCTCTCAACCTCTGTGTGTATGTCTCTCCCTTCCTCCTCACCTCTCCGTGTGTCTCTCTCAGTATTTCTCTGTCTCTGTCTCTGTACGTCTCTCTGTCACTTTCTGTCTCTGTCTCTCTGTCTCTCTATCCCTCCTCACCTCTCTCTGTCTCTCTCTGTCGCTCTGTGTATGTCTCTCTTCTTTCTGTCTCTTTCTATCTCTGTGTGTCTCTCTCTGTCTCTGTCTCTGTCTCTGTCTCTCTCTCTCTCTCTCTCTCTCTCTCTCTCTCTCTCTCACACACACACACACACACACACACACACACACACACACACACACACACCATGAAATGAGAAGTTCTGCTCCATCGTTCACCCCTCACCCCCTTCTCTGCCTGCTCATTGGCCCACAAGTAAAAGGCCACCTGAACACGGACTGGCACCATGGATGACCCCAAAGCAACTTACCCTCTTTAGAAGTTACATCCAGATATTCTGTCCCGGGCTCAGAAACTGACTCACAACTGTTTGATCTCAACTTCGAGAAGGTATGCTTTCTTGGGGAATTTCCACTTCGTATAAATTTTGGATCCCATTTGAACAGTGATAGATTGGTCCCTTTGGCTGGCTCTAACCTCCCCACTTCATGACCCCCTGATCACGGTCTCTCGTGTTTGTACGAACACTTCCTGGGTTGTGTTGACCAGTGCTTTGCTTGCCTTGTTGCTTTATATAAAGGCAGCCTGGATTTCCTGTTTTTATGGTTTTTCTTACTTTGTGTCACACTAAGCTGTGTTTATCATACTGGTCTTTCCTTTTAGCTTTTGGTTTTCTTTGCTAGTCCCTAGTTTCTTTTAACTGAACACATAGTTATATGTACCTTCATTTTATTCGTGTTGATATAAGTATCTCAGGCAGGAAGCATGCCTCTAGTCTTTATTTCATAATCTATAAATTCTGATATGTGCATTTTTATGGTGATTTTTAACTAAAGGTTGCACAATCATACTCTAGTGCATTCAGTACACTGTCTGGTCCATTTACTAAGCAGCAGCCTCATAACCTAATTCCTATCCCTAAGTTTGAATAGAAATGAGATCGTATACCATGTGTGGCCTTTTCCGTCTTGCTTTTCTCCTGCGAGCCAGCGATGTAAAAATGCATCCACCCTGCAGCATGAGCTAGTGCTTTGCTCCTCACAAATGACTTTGGGATATAGTGCTCCACTGTGTGGTTATATAGTATACTATGTTTATTTGCTCATCTGTTGATGAACATCTGCATTGTTTTCAGTTCGGGGTGGGGTGGTAATCACGTTGGTATGAACATCTGTGCACACATTGGGGGGTGGATGTGCATCTTCAACTTTCTTTGGTGTATCCTTGGTGGCTACATCGTTTTATGCCCCCTACCATCAACGCACAAGGATACCAAACTCCCTGTGCTGTGCCTGTCATGTGTCCTGTCTGTCTGTATATAGCAGCCCTAGGAAGGAAATATGTGATGGTATGTCACTGTGGCTTTGATTTGGATCTCCCTGGTGAATAAATAATGACATTGAGTGCCTTTTGTACGCTCGTTGGGTTGTGTCTCTACGCTGGAGGAATGTCGATGCCGTTCTTTCCTCTATTTTTAACAATGGATTCTTTGACAGCCTTGCACATGAACCGTCATGTTTATTTTTAACTTCCTTTAGCATCTCTCACCCCATGTGCTTTCTTTTCTCCCTCTGGTTTCATGTCTTTTTGTGTCTGTGTGATGCATTGATTTTAACTAGGGTTTCTTGCAGGAGCATGAATAAGAGGCTATTTACTAGAGCATGGGCTACTTTTCAGTGGCTACACCAGGGAAGAAAATTAGACTCCCTCCCCCAACAACAATTAAGTGACACTAGCCCCTCAGGTCCTCATGACGTCCCCTCTCACCCACATCCTTGATAAAATGCTGAAGGGTCCTGCTGAGGTTTGGTCTCTTGCTATGCACTGTGATGCTAAATACTGGCCCCAAGATCTGCTTGCCTCAGATACAAGGAGATCTTCATGCACAACAAATGATACTATGCAACTTTGTTCTTTAATTTAAAACTATTGGTTGAATAAACACGCCTACAACCTATAACCGAGCAGAAGAGAGGTAGTATTCACTTCCTGGGTCTTGGCATCTGAAAAGAAGACCAGGGAGGAAGGAGAGGAGTGAAAATAGAGGAAGATGCCATGGGTATGGGTAAGGGATCATGAGAAGTCACCATGAGGGCTGACTGGTTGGAGTAAGAACAGCCCAGGCAGAACACGGCAAGTCCCATCTTGGTGGTATTGGCAGGGAAGTAGACATCATAGTATGGAGGGCAGATATCTGCCCAGCTCTAGTGCTAGGTAAGGCTTATTATAAATACAAATGTTTTGTATCCTTTATAGGGGAACTGAATGATCTAAGGCAGGGTAGAAACTCCTGACTGAGATTAAGTATTTGCTACAACAGGATCCAGTCTTCTGTAGGTCATATGCAGGACATGCTGCAGCAGCGACTTCATGTCTGCAAATGGCCATGTCCTACCCAGAAAATGTCTATGTACTTTGAAGGAAAATAGCGCTCATAGGCCCACAGGGAGTGGCAGTATTAGGAAGTGTGGCTTTGTTACAGTAGGCGTGGTCTTGTTGGAGGAAGTGTGTCACTATGGGGGCAGGCTTTGAGGTCTCATATGCTCAACCTATGCCCAGGGTTGTTCACAGTCTCCTTCTACTGCCTGTAGATCAAGATGTAGAAATCTCAGCTCCCCCTCCAGCACCATGTCTGCCTGCACGTCACCACGCTTCTCACCACGATGATAATGGACTACACCTCTGAAACAGTAAGCCAGCCCCCATTAAACGATTAAATGTTTCCCTTTGTAAGAGCGGTCACGATCGTGGTGTCTCTTCATAGCAATAGAACTCTTTAACATTAGCATTTAACTTCCGGTGATTCTATTCTTTCTACTACCTTATCTGCGATATTCCCTAATCCTTGGAGAGTTGCAACTGATGTCCCATTTAGGGCCCAGGACTCCACCGCTGTTTGTTGTTGGCACTTTGAGCAGTTAGGAGCATGCGTTGACAGCCTCGCTCAGCCATAAGAAGCTGTTTACAAGGCACTTTGACAGCTTGTCCATTTAGAAAACAACACCAGTAGGTTTCCCTGTAAGGCCTATGATCTATCTCCCTACCAGGGCCCATGCTTACAGTATCAGGCATGGATTCCCTCTTGTCCAAGCACACAGTAGTTGGTTAAGCTCAACCTAACCGTGCCACTATTGCACCAAGAGGGAGATCTTTCCTGGCGGGTTGGGAGTGTAGCTTTGTAAGAGCTGTCATGGTTATGTGACCAGCCTACCGCTGGGTAAAACTATTGCTGGCTCTCCTAACTCCTAGCAGCCTATGTGGGACCTTTTAACACTATGAAAACCTATGGAAGCTAGTCAGCATGGAAAGCATCCAGTTCACTTTTACCTTGATTTCTTTGCTCTGTATCCAAAGTGTGTGGTTGACAGCTTCAGCAATAGGGTCTTACCATCAATTTCTATGGGCCAAGAGTAAAGATAATAACAATATGTATTGTGTAGGGGACATCGAGGGCCTTCCTGCCCCGCAATTTATAGGCTGGCATCCTACACATGACACTGGGATTTCCGCTTTACAGCCTATGGTTTCTGGGAGAAATCGTGTCTACCCATGTAGGGTACCTCCACTCAAACTCTTTTAAAAGTTATATTTTAATAAGCTTATTAGACAGCAGCTTTCCCGTAGGTTTTTAATACATCCCTAGTTCACACTTCCTCCTGCTCCTCCTCTGCTCTGCCCTCCACCTCTTCCCCATTTAAATCTTCTGCAATTTAAATATTCAAATATTTGTCTTTTCCTGTTGAGTTGTGTTTTGTCCGCGTTCTGAATACCAGCCACTAATCAAA
This sequence comes from Montemys delectorum, assembly GCA_019843815.1. Classification (NCBI taxonomy): domain Eukaryota; kingdom Metazoa; phylum Chordata; class Mammalia; order Rodentia; family Muridae; genus Montemys; species Montemys delectorum. The sequence continues at coordinate 13,263 of JADRCD010185106.1, read as the reverse complement.
TACATGACGACTTTTTTTTCCCTTTCTTAAATATGTACTTTGAAGAATAAAAGTTTTAAATTTTGATAAAATCTCATTCATTTCTTTTTTTCTTTCTTCCTTCCTCCCTCCCTTTCTTCTTTCATTTCTGTCATGCCTAACTTCAAACCAAGGCTTACTTGTATGTTTTATTCTACAACTTTTATGATCTAGTTCTGATGCTCTATGATACATTCTGAACCAAATAATTTACTGTAAGCAATAAACCCAACTTTACTCTTTTGCACATAAAAATCTGAAATTTGTAGCTCTGTGTGATTAAAATGTGTCTCTTCTTCCATTGGATTATTTTGGCTTTCTTCCCAAACATTAGCAAGCATTACCAGGCAGCTCATTCTGGACTTAACCAGAGCTGTCTTTGTGCAAGGCTACTGCATACTGCACATACTGCTATCCGATGCTACACACTGCTCACTGCTGCTGCACACTGCACATACACTGCCCACTGCTGCTGCACACTGCACATACACTGCTCACTGCTGCTTCACACTGCACATACACTGCTCACTGCTGCTTCACACTATACATGCTGCTCAGAGTCAGGCTCACAAAGCAAGTGATAAGCCTTTGGCAAGTTCTTCTCATAAAGGGAGGCAGTCAAGAATAGAGTTCACCATTGGTCAAAAAGGAATAGTACACACAGTGGGATTAGAGGAAAGTAGAAAGCAGAGAACACAGTAAGAGCTCATGTTATCGTATAGAACAAGCCACGCAGCTTTCAGAGTAACTCTGAAGGAGAAATTGTTTTAGCTTCCATGAGTAAAGGTCATCTATAGCATAACTTGCCACAGACTATACCATTAATAAAGAGCAAAGCCAAGATACATTAATAGGATGGTTTGGGTAAGAAATGTCCCTCATAGGCTTGTGAATTTAAACACTTGGTCCAGTTGGCAGTACTTGGAGATATGGGAAGTTGCAACCTCTCTGGAGGACGTACCTCATGAGGAGTAGGCTTCCAGGGTTCAGGGTCTTGCCACACCCCCAGTCTGCTCTCTCTGCTTCATGTTTGCCCTCAGATATTTGGCCCATCAGCTTCCTGCTCCTACTGCTGTTCTGTGCTCATCATGGACTCTGGAGCCATAATCAAAGATCAACTTTTCTATAAGTTGCTTTGGTCATCATCTTTTATCACAGCAAACAGAAGCGCAACTAATACAACTAACTTGCTTCATGTTCACACTACTTCATACTTCATGTCATTTTTCAAACACTGGCTGCCTGCGTGCTGCTTGCTTCCTGGGCTCTTACCACAGACGCATGCCAATGAGCTGTTAGTCAAGAGCTGTGTTTCTTCAAATAATATAATATAATAAATATAATATGTTATATAATAATATAATGTAAAGATATATTTAAGAAGCATTTTTTAATAAAAAGTCATTTGTGGGTCACTTTCCAGAAATAGGACATAACTCTGAGACTATATATTACAAAAATAAAATAGTACTATTTTTTTTTTTACTAACTATGTAGTCACCTGCCTCGTAAGTGAAACTTAGCCTCCTCTTTCATTTTTATGTAAAGGAAAATTAGCTCTGCTTAGAAGAATGTTGGTGATGTCAAACCAATGCTTTTCCTTCAAGATAATTAGAACCTACAGAAAGCTTTCTGGGTACGACACCCAATTTCATGCTGTGTTTGTATATCTCCCAGCATTATCTTGAGTATCACAGTGCTGTTTGTCATTCTGCTTTCAGGGGTATGTGAGATCAGGGGAGACTAATAAAGCCAAACCCACAGCAGAGGCAGTGACCTGGGGTCAAAGAGTATGTCCCAGGCTTTATCTATCTCTTGCTAGGGGTAATACTGGAAAAATGAAGAAATCTAAGATGTTTCATGTCACTGTGCTGCTGGGAGACTCCACTAATGAATCCTTACCATTGACATATTATTTCTGATCCTGTTATCAGTTTTCCTATTGGAAAGTATTAAAAAGAACTCAGTGAGTTAATTATAGACAAGTCTTGAGGTGAAAAATATCCCCTAGAGGCTTATGAATCTGAATATTTTCGTACCTGGTTGGTGGTGGTGTTTGGAGGAGATTATCAGAAGGCACAGCCTTGCTGGAGGATGTGCGCCACTGTGAGTAGGCTCTAAGAGTTCATAGACTTGCTCTGCTTCCAATTTACTCTGTATGTTCTAGAGATATTCTTGATAGAAGAGGAAGCTCATATAAGACACTTTTATTGAGATCCTGAATGTATGATCTGAATTATTTTTTATGGAATAGAAACTCAGATGACATATACATGTGCCAACACTGGCAGGTGTCCATTAATCAGATGGTATAAACTTCTTTAACCCTCACAGAACACAATGGAGCATTTACCAGACTTATCCTTATTTGTCAATGAAGACACTCATGCAGAAATAGAACACGTAGCTAGCGGGAACAAGCTTTCACCCAAGCCACCAAAGGGCAGAAGCCAGGCTCTTCGTGGTATATTCATCTGCACAGCAAAGTTCCTCTGGTGAATCCATACCTAGGCAGTTCAGTTTGTCCTATAGGCCATGTGTCTGCCCCTGAATTGCCTGAACAATGGACTGAAAAGATAAGATGAAAGCAACTTTTCCTTCCCAAGCTTCGTCGCAGCGATGGAGAACAGTCTGGAACAGGCCTGGGCCAAGCTTTGTCGCAGCCATGGAGAACAGTCTGGAACCAGCCTGGGCGACCTGAGCCAAGCTTTGTCGCAGCGATGGAGAACAGTCTGGAACAGGCCTGGGCTTCCTGACTTCATCTCAAGTTGGAACTGCCATCTCTCCGCATGTCCTCAAGCTACAAGTGTCAAGGGACCTTGTCCTGTGTTCCCATCTGACAATGGGATGGAATATTCATGGTTGGTGCTTTCCAAATAAATCCAGGGTATGGAAGAGCTGGGTAAAGAGCCCCATCCATTCCCATAAACCCTTTAAATTGAATTTCCTAGGTCCAACTTGTGCATATCCACAATAAATGAGTGGAGATGAATTTTACTATGGATACTACACAGAAGTTTATTCTACAAATAGGTTCTGGGGTGCATATGCAATATCAAACATACTGTTTTCTTTCAGTTGTTTTCTGTTTTGCATGCAGTGAATTTTTCGTCACTGGGGATGTGTAGTCAAATCTAGATGTTCTATTCATCAGCATGAACAAAGATGGGAAGCAGATTGCCTCTAACTTCTGGGAACCCCTAGGTCCCTTGTGATTCAAAAATCTATTATTCAAAGATAAAACCTAGGGCTATTTTTTCTGTGAGTGCCCAAAGAAAATCTAATAACTCTTTGCCCCCGAAGGCTCTTCTTGGTGGCTTCCCTGGTGCTGCTGCTTGCCTCCCCAGATTCCCATTACATTTGCAAAAAGAAGACATTTAGCTCTGGGCTGCAACTTAATATGTGTGCAAAAGCGATATGAAGATCGTGCCATTGAGAAGGCTTGCTCTGAGGAACAAGGCGTGCTTTATTAGCTCCTTACTAGGTAAGGAGGGGAAAACTTAAGCCTTCAAAATGAGCTGTCTCGGATGACACAGAGATCATTTTGTTTTAGCAAGTAGACATTTACTAGGGACAATGAATGTCTCTGTTTCACGTGAAAAGAAGGTTGGGGTCCCTATCGACATCAAATGGATGTTTCCAGTGGCCCAGAAAGATCCTGTTTTTTGAGGAACAGGTCTATAAGAAAGTTGCCTTAAGGAGTTTCTCAAACTCCACATCTTTCCCACAAAAGATTCCAGTCCAGTTCTGTGGGGATGGGAGGGGAACACGGCGCACACACAGGAACACCTCACTTCCTATTACATACTGTTATGTATAATAGTCTCTTTTGCATCGTCCATGTTGGTGCAAAAAGACTCAAAACTACAAGCTGGAACAAAAGTGTACACACACACACACGCACACACACACACACACACACACACAAGTCTGGTGGCCATTTTGCAGTCTGAGGTGCACAATGAAAGTGAGGGGCTGTAAGGACACAATATCACAAGGCTGGAACAATGCCAGGCCAGAAAGGTGAGACGATCCCGTGGGTAATTCAGAGTCAACAAATGATCAAATAAAGGGGAGTCCTAGAGATGCAGATCCATATCCAAGGAGACAGGCTCAGATGCTCCATGAGCCTTTCTTGCCAAGGGGGAAAATTTGATAGATTAGGGCAATAGAAGTCAAAATCACCTGAGTCTGTGTAAGGCCTGGGGCAACCAGAAACCTGTGAATGAGATCAGAAAACAACAGCATCGAAACAAGAGGATTCATGGTTGTTGGGAAAACAGGGGAACTCAAGAGTCAAAAGGAGAAGGTTACTTCTATGGAAAGTACCACTGATCTCTTTGAGGCCCAGATGTAGGTTCTAGAATCCAGACAATACTGAGTTGGGGGTTGGGGGGAGCCCTCCTTGGATTCCAGTCACATTCTTGAAATAAGGAACAGGACGTGACCTGGAGACCAAAGATATATATGGGTAGAAGCTATGGCACTGGTCTTGGTGCCAAAAGGCTGAGTTCTTGGCTTTGCTCCTCACTGGATACTCTTGAGAGAGTCACTGTATCCTACCAGCCTTTATCCTACTACCAGAAATGGGAGGTACTAAGTGACATGCTTTCTGTTGTCAACTCAAACCAGCTACATCTCTGTAACAGATAAATGAAGTTAAAACCATCACTCCCCAGCCCAGCAGAACCAACAGTCACCACTGACTGGCCCCTGCAATAAACTGTATATATGTATACATATGTACATACATACATACATACATACATACACACACACATACATACACACATACATACATACATACATACATACACACACATATTTTAAATGGAGACATTTTCTTTCTCCTACTCATCCAGCCAACGTTACATCTGGCTACAGTACTAAATGGGCACGCTCTGTTCTGACCAGTGATGCCCCTGAAGGCTCTGAAAGTCATCTTAGAACACTCTTTAGAATCTTGAATGAATGCCTGGGCTATTTCCAAGCTCACTCACAGAAATTCAAAGGCCACAAGATGAGCATTTTAGCATGTAGAAGTTGTTGATATCCCAAGGAATATACCACAAGATACTGGATATAAAGCCCCACCCATGTATAGCTACATTAAAGTCCCTGACATACACAGTCCAAACGTACCCTATATTCCAAGATAATCCTAGACAGAGAACGAAAAATATAACTTTGGGGAAAAGAGTTATTTACCAGAGCCAAAACTTGTAAAAGTTTAGTTTTCTATACCTACCCTTACTCTGAATAATAACGTGAAGACCTTTATATTTATTAAAAGTTTCAGGCACAGTAGCTGGGCAAATACTCACCTATTCTAACCCAACAATGCTGGCCTGGCCTACTTTCCAGCCATGTAGCCATTACCTGCTATGTTAGTCTTGCCCTGGCACCTCTTTCTTCATTCATCTCCTGATGATGACTCCAAATCCCCACCTGAGATCCTCCCTCTCCCTTCCTTGTCCAGGAAGTCCCACCTCTTCCCCTCTTGCTCAGCTATTGGTTGTTCGGTTCTTTATTTAACCAATCAGAAGTTAATTGAGTATAATATTTATAGACTACTAAGTCAGGAAATGCTTTACAATAATGATAATACCAAAGTTCAGACTACAACCAGATCTCTGGGTACAGAAATCAGCACTTGAATACACAATGCACAAAAACATCCTCCAACAAAAAATGTGTCATAAATGACTTCCATTACTTCAAGCAACCCCCATTCTGCATAAAAAAAAAAAAAATCAGTAAAAGAAACTTCGTGCCTACGGCTACTTTTCATAGTGCCATAAGGTGTTATGCATCCTAGCAGAGGAGAGAAATAAGCATTGATCATACCCAACTATAAACCTTGTGAGCTATAGTAATGGCTGATCTAGCAAAACATGCCCCTTGAGGCAATAATGGCTTGAACATTGCGAGCATATCCAATCACTTTCTAGTTGGACTTAAGGCCCATCCACAAGATAGCACTTGTGGATAACAAGATAACCTAGCACTGTTATTGGACTGAGAACCTATGGCTACATAGGTCATAGGTCCTAAGGAAGAACCCACTACTTTGACTATGTTAAATAAACATAATAGTAAACCATTCTTAAAGAATTATCATACCCATAGATTAAGGAACCCCTTGATCTTATCAGAGAAGCTTCCGTCTGCAGTAAACGATCAATACAGAGACCTACAATTAGTCAAGTTACAGAGAACAGGAGTCTACAAGTTTGTACTCTTCAGTCCTAAAGGGAATATGTATGTATGTATTACACTCCTTCCTCCAAAGACTTAGGTATCATTGTGGGAAACAGTAAGAGCCAGAGATGCCGAATGGCTACAAAGAAACAGTGTCTTTTAATTACACATATGAATTTGCAGTAATCGTAATAGCATATATAAGACCTGTCAAGCCCAAGCCAGATCAAATCCTAGCACAGAGAGAGGAGCTGGGTACTGTTGCCCTACTATATTAATGCTGAAGCCTACCGTTATCCAGATAGCCTTCTGGGTTCAGTGCAGAATTGCAGATTCCTTTTACCAGCAGGTTTTCCCCTTCTCTGACCTTGCCTGGAAAGTTCAAATCATTTGCCTAGGTCAGCCTGAATAGGGTTCTTTCCACCTACCTGGAGATTTTAAAGGCTGAGATTAACTGTACTTCTGCGATAGGAAGCAGTGTTGGAGCCATTCCTACCCTTTGTGAGAACCCAGGCAGGGGATCGTTTCACAGGACAATATACTTTTAACATAAAACGTTCTACATCCCGGAGGATTCCCTCCAGATGTGAAAAAACGTGACTTTGCTCTGTTAGTGGAGAAATTGGAAGAAAAATATAAACCCCCTGTATATCACCATAATACCAATCGAAATTGAGTTAAATATAATATTGTTTTAAACATGGAAAGTGCGTGGCTCACAGAATTTACCTTCAGGAGACAACCTGAACAACTCTCACTGACAACTCTCTGCCCACTGATGTTACTGAGTGCATTTCTGGTTCACAATAAGGGGCTATCTATTATTACACAATTCTTTTTTGTTTGTTTGTTTTTGTTTTTGTTTTTTTATTAGATATTTTCTTTATTTACATGTAAATTTCTCCTTTCCCAGTTTCCCCTCCAAAAAACAAACAAAAACAACAAGAACAAACCCCTGTTGCCTCCCCCCTCCCCATGCCTGCCACCCCACCCTCTCCCACTTATTGGCCCTGGCATTCCCCTACACTGGGTCACAAAACCTTCTAAGCGATGTGACTTTAATGTAATATGGCTCACAATTTTTACCTTGTGTAGGGAGTAACTGTTGTGCATTGTATTAAAATAATTCTAGTTGAATTATGTGAATGTAAAAACTGCTTCTAAGAATCTAGATAACCAAGGCAAAGGTGACTACAGTATGAACATTCACATGATCCGGAAATCACAGAATAAAAAGCCAATGTAACTGTACTGTGTTAACACCAGGTGGTGTGCCAGTTTGTATACTGGGCACTGTTATGGAGATCTGTGGGGGCTCTGGCCTGATGGGAGTGGTCAAGGCGTTACACAGGGGAGTTACGAAGGGGAGAGGGCTGTCCCAGCTCTGCTCTGAAGTTGGTACAGGTTGGTGTGAAGCAGCAAGACACAGAGCCTGTTGGGGGTGGCAGCTAGGTCAGGGCCACCAAGGCAGAAGTGGCCATGGTGGGCCCAGGCAGCTTCCAGCAGCAAAAGTTATTGGAGAGATCCATCTTCCCCTGGAAGTGTGACAGAAGCCCTCAGCCGATCTGTGATGGAGTAGTCCTCACACCTTTACTCCTTCTGGATGGGATCTTAGATGTGTACATCCTAGGGGTAGGTTGGGGTCTGACAGCAGATGCTCTCTACTGGCCTGAGATGTTAAGGATGTCTCATCTGCATGTGGAGGGGATTAGGGCACTGCCCCTATGTGACTAATTGTCAGAGTCCTCTCCATGAGGTGCTGTGTTCACATGACAGGGACAGTTTGTGGAGCAGGGAAGAACCTATCATCTCCTGGCATGACATCTGAGGCTTCCAAACGCACTCAACCTTTCCAAGTTTCCTGGCACGGTCCACTGCGCCACAGGGGTGGGACACATATGACTGTTTTGGGGAGGCAAATAGGCAAACAGCCCACTGCCGAGTATGCCAAAGAGCACTTGGGACTCAGCATATCAGGACGGTGGTGTGAAACTGCGAACAGATGTTGAATCTCAGAAGTCCCAGATGAAGCAAGCTTTGCTAAACCAATAAAAATATTTTTTGTGTTCCCAAATGGTACCTGTGCTCAGCTGACAGTTGTAACTGCTGAAATCACTTGTACATACAAATTTAAGCACATTTCTGCATCGTTCCCTTGACTGTTCTAGAAAACTGAGCAAAGAGTAAAGCTACATCTCTGGATTCAGAAAACACAACAAAGATGTCCAGTGGGCAACAAAGGATAAAAATATTGGCCAGATCTATATTGGTATGTTATACCCTTGGGCTCCTGTCAGTTCTGAGCTGATTTGGTGTCTTCTATAGGACAGCAATTGATCCCTGAACAACAACAAAACAACTCCTTCTCATACCGATTTTAAGAATGGAGTTTCCAATCATCTTGACCATAAGTCTCCTGTAAACAGAACTAGATATTGTTCATCTATTTACCTACTCAGAAAACTGAACAAATATAAACCCTGGCAAGTTGAAAATGAAAAACAATCACCCATTAAGTGTTTGCCAGAGTTCGCGCAGAACACTGCTGGAACAAGATGGGGTTTGCTTGCTCCTTAAGCTTTCGTCATGTAAGTCAATCCAGTTCAGTCTCCTAGCCTCGAAAGGAGAAGATGTGCCTAGTTCTACAGCAACTTGATATGCCAAGGCAAATTATCCATGGGAGGCCTCCTCTTTTCTGAGGAGAAATAGAAGAGTGAGGCATGGGGAGGAGACAAGGTGAGAGTAAGGGACTGGGAAGAGAGGGGGGAGGAGAAGCTCCAATTGGAATGCAAAGTTAATTAATTAATTAATTAATATAAATAAAAATAATAAATAATTTTTAAAAATATCCAGAAGCACATAATGAATTTTTAATGTTATGAACATGGGGATATATATTCTTTCCTTACAAGATCATTCTTTTTTGTTTCTGGCTGGGGAAAAACAAAATAAAAGCTTGGCCTACCATAAATCATATTTTTTAAATGAAAGAAGGGAAAAAAGAAAGCCCTTTGTATTTGGAAATTGAAAAGGACACAAAAAATAAATAATCTCCGTATAGTTATAAAAAGGAAAAACTCATACCACAACAACAAAATAGGAAGAATTAATAAACACTGCTTACTACTAACTCTCAATACTAATGGTCTCAATACCTCAAACAAGAGACTGGATTAGAAAACAGGATCCATCTTTCTTCTGTCTCCAAGAAACACTCCTCACCATCAAGGATAGACAAACTGATATTGCCTTAGAGGAAAAGGATGAAGAAAGGTATTCCAACCAGACGGGCCCAAGAAACAAGCCACTTTTTGACAAAAAAGACTTCAAATCAAAACTAATACAAAAGAGACAAGTAAAGACAATATATATTGTCTATTATAATTGTCCATTGTACATTGTGTATTATATTTTACATAGTATATGTTATGTCTTTTATATATTATATATTTATTATATGTTACATATCGTAGACCATATATTAATTGTATGTTATATATTATACATTAGATTACACATTATAGATTATAGATTATACTATATATTATAGTATACATTATACATATACATTCACATTATATATTACATTTTACATTATACATTAATTATATATTTTCAAAAGATTTATTTATTCATTTTATATGTGTGAGTACACTATCTTCTCTCTTCAGAGAGAGAGAAGAGGGCTTTGGATTCCATTACAGATGGTTGTGTGCCACAACATAGTTGGTGGTATTGAACTCAGGACCTCTGGAAGAGCAGTCAGTCCTCTTAACTGCTGAGCTATCTCTCTATAATATATATATTATATATTGCATATTATATTTTACACATTGCATATTATGTATTATATTTTGATTATATATTATATTTCATTATAACAACCATATATTATTATATATTATAATAGTACACAGTATATGTATTGTTATATACTATATATTTTATATTGTATTTTATATATTATACACTATGCATTATACATAATGTATTACATATTATGTGTCATATATCATATATTATATCATATATAATATATACTATATACTATATTACATAGTATACATCATTTATCATGTTTTGTATTTTTATGTATTACATGTTACATGTTTTATGTTATATAATATGCTATACACACACACACAACTCTAACAACGAAAGTAAAAGACTTGTGTAATAAAACCTTAAGATATTAAAGAGAGAAACTGAAGAATATACCACAAGATGAAAGCTCTCACATGCTTATAGATCAGTAGGATTGATATTGTGAAAATGGCTATTCTATCAAAAGTGATCTACAATTCAAGGCAAGCCCCATTAAACTTCTAACACAGTCCTTCACTGAAATTGAAAACACAATCTTAAACTTCATAGAAATATAATAACCCAGGGCAATTAAAATAGCCCTGAAATATAAAAGAACTGCTGGAGGTATCAGCCTCCCCAGTCGATCTCAAGTTGTACTACAGAGCTGTAGTAACAAAATCATCACGGAACTGGCATGAAAACATGTTCGTCTGTGGAATAAAACTGAAGACCCAGACATAATTCCACACACGTATAGACACCTGATTTTTGACAGAGAAGCCAGAAATACATGCTGGAGAAATTTTCAGATGATGATGATGGTGGTGGTGTTAGCATCAGTACATCCAAAGCTGTGGCGATGCATGGGCGGCTCCACAGACCTGTTGCCAGGGCAACAGCCACCATATTCCCAGAATCCATTGGGCTCACCTCCCACCTTTACCTGTGGCCATACGTCACAACCCATATATATATGGAACATTCCTCCATCTTTCTCTCTCTCCCCCTCCTCTCTTTCCGTGCCACTTCCCCTCTCACCCTCTCAATTAAACCTCTTACACGTGGAACTGTTTGGGCCTAGTGTGGTATGTTCTGATGTGACCCACCATTCCAACACATCAGGTGGTGGTGGTGATGATGAGATAATAATAATAATAATAATTATTATTATTATTATTATTAAATTATATGTTATATATTATGACTAAGTTTATTATATTAATTATAATATAATTATATAAATTATATATTAAATATGCACTATTTAAAACACCTCCAGGTGAGTCACACTATGAGGAAACTCAGCATTTCCAGTGTGTATATTCATGAGCTTGAATAAGATAGGAGGAAAGACAGCTTTGCAGTGCAAAAACTGGTGACCCAGAGTCAGTCTTTCTTTCGCTTAAGCACTGAAGAAAGACGTCCTCCCCTCTGTACTTATTTGCCTTCCAGTGGTAAAAACAGGAATGAAAGTTTAAAACTTCTATCAACCAGGAAAGGAGGAGGAATTATGAAGAGGGAATACAAATGATTCAAGATGTAAAAGCACTCAGGTGTATATTTCATCCTTTCTTTTCTTTTCTTTTTTTTTTTTTTTAGAAAGCTCTGGGTGGTTTCTAGAAAGCAAAAAAAGAGAAAGAGAATAGATAGTCAATAAAATAGAATACATCACTGAGAATTTCAGAATATAGTAGAAAAAATAAAAGTAGTTAGAAACTTTAGGGAGAAACTATATGGGAAGGAGGAAAGGAAGGAGGCAAAGTATGCTGTAGTATAATTTGAAAAAATAATGAAGTACACACACAACCTTGAGTCCTTGAAATGACAATCTGAAAATATCTCATCCCCACCAGTGTCTAGGGCTGACATGGTATCTGGCCGGAATGTAGTAGCATCAACCTATTCATTAAAATGTAAGAGCTGCTTACTGATTTTGAAGAGTCCAAATTGACTTTGATTGCAGTAGCAAGCAAGGAAATAAAGGTGAGCAACCTGAACCTGTTAATGACGAATGACATCGTCACCATCATCATCATCATCACCATCATTATCATCACCATCATCATCATAGTAAGAGGGCAGCTTAAGAGAGGATGTGTGAAGTTGTCAGAATAAGACTTAATAGTTAGAACATATTATTCAAAGTTAGCATACTAACCACTATATATATATATATATATATATATATATATATATATATATATATGCATGATCTTCCACATGTGATCTTTGTGTGTCAGAATTTGCACCTTAATGCCAAAATATCTAACTCAGTAACTTAACAGAAGGAATTCTTCATTTTGCTCAGATCTTCAGAAGTTCTTAACCCTTGGTTTCTGGTCCAATTTTATTTCCTTTGCTACAATGATAAAATATTCTTTTCAAAAGCAACTTCGGAGAGGAAAGGGTTCATTAAGCTTACATCCCAAATCACAATCGTCACTGAGGGAAGTCAAGGGAAGATCCTTGACCTTCAAGGCAGGACCTTGAAGGCGGGCTCGCCTGCTGTTCTACCCAGGGTCCCCTCTGACCAGAGCCACAGCACTACATCAGGCACCAGGGAGCATGCCTTTTGCTTGTTGGTTCCCAGATGGACTTATGTTCAAGTGGCTTTCTTACACGGTTCAAGAACACCTGCCTAAGGGGCTGGGTCATTCTTCAGCAACTGGCAGTCTCCCACAGGCATGCTCACAGGCCAATCTGACCTAGGCAGTTCCTCATGGAGTCTTTCCTCTCAGATAACTCCAGACTGTGTCAAGTTAACAATTATAGCTAACTAGACAGATTTTCTTTGCTTCTAGCTGTGGGGTGAGTCACTCGAGAGCATCCCCCAGGCCACTTAGTCATGGTAGACTGGAAAGAGACAGGATGTGGGAGAGGAGAGTGTGAAAGACACCTGAGACCAGTACAGCCTTCTGACTAGTGAACCCCCAGTGACCTACTTCTCCAAATTAAAGTTTTTATCACCTTCCAATATAGTGCTACCAGATGGTATCAAGTATGCGACACATGATCCTGCCGGGGACATTGCATAACCAAACCAACAACAATGTCCTATAAAGAGATTCATTATCCATCACAATGGTATTAAATTACTTTAAATCAAAAAAAGCTCTAACTAATCAATATCGGCTTGAAGAAACATCTGTCTGTATGCCAAGTTCCTGAAAAGTGGAGCCAGTAATGGCGCCTGTCCACAGGAGTCTGAGAACATAGGAACACATCAGGATAAAACAG
>JADRCD010185105.1:5654-17374 GCA_019843815.1 Montemys delectorum | reverse complement strand
TGTGTGCATGCATGGATGTGGTATATGTATGTGGTATATGCACACATGTATTTGTGAGCTGACAAGCCTGTGCATGGACAGAAGCTAGAAGAGACACAGCTTCATTGTTCTTTGTTTCTTCATTTATTTTATTTATTTATTTATTTATTTATTTTTTTGAGACAGGGTTTCTCTGTGTAGCCCTGGCTGTCCTGGGACTCACTTTGTAGACCAGGCTGTCCCTGAACTCGCAGAGGTCCACCTACATCTGCATCTTGACAATGCTGGGATCAAACTGTGCCACTAAACCAGACCCAACAGCTTTATCATTTATCATTCAATTTGCCTTATTCTTTTGAGACAATATCTCATTAAACCTGGAGCTAAACTCTCACTTGGAAAACAATGCTTCTGTTTTCTCTCTTGACTGTGGAAAGGTTACAGGTAAGTAAATATGAGACTTCCCCTCCTTCCCTCCCTCCTTCCCTCCCTCCCTCCCTTCTTCCCTCCTTTCTTTTATTCTCTCTCTCTCTCTCTCTCTCTCTCTCTCTCTCTCTCTCTCTCTCCTCCCTCCCTCCCTTCTTCCCTCCTTTCTTTTATTCTCTCTCTCTCTCTCTCTCTCTCTCTCTCTCTCTCTCTCTCTCTCTCTCTCCTTCTTTCTTTCTTGAACTGGGTTACTAAGAACTAGCTCTTAGTCTCTCATACTTGGATTGCAAGAGCTCTTATCCATGGATCGATGTCTCCAGTCCCTTATTTCTTGTACTTTTGAGTGCACTATGACTGTCTTGGTGGTTACTTTGAGTATGTTAGCATATAAAGTATGATTTATCAAAGATTATTGGTATCAGTATTTTTCTTTTCCAGTTAAAAACATTTATTTATTCGTGTGTGTGTATGTGTGTGTGTGTGTGTGTGTGTGTGTGTGTTCTATGTGTGTAGGTACCCATGAGGTCCAGAAAAGAATATTGGATTGCCCTGGAGCTAGAGCTGTAGGCAGTTGTGAGCCATCCATTGTGGGTGCTAGGGACCCAGCTCTGCTCTAGAAGAGCTGCAAATGCTCCTAACAGCTGAACCATGGTGTAGGGAATGAGGGAAGTCCTGAGAGAACATGTATTGTTGACATGATATGGCCATATCAAGGACCTAAATGCCTCCCCAGATGCAGCTCAGGGGGATGGCAAAACCTTCTCTGGATCCAAGAGTTGATATTGATAGTGTGAACCATAGCTTTCTCCCCCTGGATGTTTATGGCCTAAAGACTGCTCCCCTACAGAGATGGCTTCTACTGATACTAACTAAACCTGCCTCTTTGATCAATTGTATATAATAACTCTGCCTCCTTGTTTATCTTTAGTAACACTGCCTCCATGTTCTGCCATATAGAATAACCCATCTCCTTTTCGACAGTATAAAAAAAAAACACACTGAGCTTCTAGAAACAGCAGCTCCTCCTTCCATCAGTTCCTTCATCAGAGAGCCCCAGTCCACCTGACCCCAGCTTTTCTGTATGTCCAGTGTTTGTCTTTTCTTCATTAACTTACCACACATTATGCCAATCAAACCCTTGGACGGGATGTAGTACTGTCTCTCCTATCTCATCTTTTCAACTTCGGGCTGGCTGAACTGTAAATCAAAGCTGTGTTATTTTGTGATGCTTGGTGGGATGTAAGAGGTCACTCTGTTCTGTCATCTTGAATGAGCCTCTAGATGAGGGAATGGAGTCTCAGGCCTGTGGGCCCAAAGTCAGCTTCCTGGGCTCAGTTCTGGTTTGGGGAGGTTGTCCTACTGGCTGACCAAAATTTCCACAACGTGGTACTCAGATGGAGGTGGGGAGATACCTGCCCTGTTTGCCAGTCATCACTAGGGCTTTAGCTCTACCTACTCCATGGCTCTGCTTGGCACCTTTGATGCTGTACTCAGGTCTTCCATTGGTCCTTATTGTCACTGTGACAATCTTCTGCTGTATTTCGAGGATGGGAAGTCCTAAGATACTTCCATCTGTTTCACAGAGACTGTAAGAGACCATGCTAGCCCGCTGTTCCTAACCCTTCAGTCATGGGGACCTAGATCAATTTGTCTTCCTCCTACCATCTCCAAATTTCTTCCTTGGTTTACCTATGCAGTATTTTCAGGCTTCATTATCACTGTAAAATGGAGAAGCTAGGAGAGATGTATCTATGCCAGCTTCCTCTCTTGTTTCAAGTTTTAAAAAGTTTATCTAGATAGTTGATTATCTTTTGGCCACTATAAAATAAGAGATTTCTCACTGGCCAAATACCCCTTTACAATACTGGTCTCTTGCCTTTCTACCTCTATACTATGCTACTCTCTTGGCTTTCTAGAGATTCATAAATTCTCTATTACATAGAAATCTGTTCTCTCTGGCCCTTACCCTATAGACCTCCTCTAAGTCTCTTTGTCTGTTTCAAAGCCATCCATGGGGTAAGCTGAACAATACAGCCTTCTGCTCTTTTGGCCAGAATAAAAGCTACTCAGAGTCCTAGGGTAAGGATCTTTCCTTTCACAGTATTTCTTTGTCCTTTGAAGACATTCCCTGTTTTAAATAGCATCTTCTATCACTGGTGCGCATTACTAATGGTGATGGAAACATTTGTGCTCCACCTTTTGACCAAAGCCTATGATCTCCTTAAAGGTTCGGATTGTATCTCTAGTACCAAGCAGAGTGCCAAACACAGAGAGGGTCTATAATAAATGTGTGTTAAGTGGTAGGAATAAAAGGCAAGCTGTTAGACTCTTTTTTCTACCATGTGAATAGGTTCAGCATGACAATAATGGGTCTGGAGGGACTCTGAAAGGTCAATTAGTTCATCTTTTGCTTCTGCCCAAGAACACATACCAGATAACTAGGTAGCTAGTCTGATTTTAAGTGCTACAAAAGAAAAGAAAATTACAGTTTCCTCTAGTAATCTGTTCCAGTGTTTAACGACTCTCATTGTCAGAAAGCTTTTCTTTATATCTAGCCTAAATGTCCCCGATTGCATTCTTACATCGTAATAGGGAGAAATGTGCAGCCAGGATTTGAATGGTCTTTATTTCTTTAATTACTTTTGAACAAATGAACAAATATGTACACGCTAGTTACTTTTTTTTCTGTGCGTTGATTCTCAGTCTACTTTTTAATCAGAAAATGTCTTCACTCACCTGTCTCCATCACTTGGCTCTGAATGACCAGTGTGTCCTAGTATTGGATCCCGCTGTGGATTGCTTGTTGCATTAATGGTCTCACTTGGCACCAGGATTCTTCAGTACCAACCTTCTACAGAGACTCTTGGAATTAACATGCTGTACTTTGGTTCATGGGACTACTGCAGGTTAGATATTATCAAAGGCTGGAGGAAGCTCTTGACCATCCTTTCTTCTTTTAATACACACCATTCTGTTATCATACCTCAAAAGCTCTGCATTGTTTTCGCCTCTTTCCACGTATAGCACTATGGTAATGTTCCCAGGATCACCTGCTGTTGGGATAGGAGAGCCACCTGGAAAAGGACTGAATCTTACAAAGCAAGGCCACCGGAGACCAACAATGCTCCAGTTGGCCAGAGCCAGGCAAGGAGGCTTAGCCAACACTACCTGAGTCTGACTGAGGTTGGCAGAAGTAATTGCAAAAGATTCACAAACTGGTGGCAGTCATGAATGGGTATTGGTTTAAAACATTAAGTTTTAGTATGATTTATTTTTAATAAAAATAGATACCCCCTCGAAGAGGAGCCTCTGGCTTTGTGGAACTTGACTTCCACAGTAGGTTTGTCTTGGGATAGAGCCACATATGTGTCTCTAGTATCTGCCCCAACATTCATTTTCTTTGCTGCTTTATTGTGAGTAGTTGATCAGTGTCCATTGCTCTGGCTACTTCTCTGGCAGCTCTTTTTTGACCAGGATCATTTCTGCACACGTTTTGCATTTGCCAGTGTCTTTTCAGTATTTTTAGGTTTGATCTTGTCTTCTTAAATTGCTTTTGAAATATTGCTAGAAAGTTGCCCATTCCAACAATATCGATATGTTACGAGATTGTATTCTGATTTATAACTATAAATTAGATAATTCAGGATAATTATGCTCTCTTGGGAGTCAACTAAGACAGGCTGAACATCATATTAATGACTCTAAATTTGTAGGCTTAATATCTATATTGGTGACTAGCTTTAAAAACACACACACACACACACACACACACACACACACACCACTGTTTTATATAAACTGTTCTCTTAACCATGTGAAAATTGCATAGTTATCTGGGCTGGTTAGTTGTTTGTCAACTTCCCACAAATGAAGGTCATTTGAGAAGAAGCAATCTCAACTGAGAAAATGCTTCTATCAGATTGACAAATCTATGAGAGTACTGTCTTGGGACCCAGTCCACTGTGGGTGGTGATAATCCTGGATGGGTGGTCCTGGGAAGTATAAAAAAGGTGACTTAATGTGAGTCATGGAGAGCAAGGTGCATGATCTCTTCATGGTCTCTGCTTCAGTTCCTGCCTCTAGTTTCTTCTCCTGCTTGAGTTCCTGCCATGGCTTCCCTTCATGATTGATCAAATTATAAGGTGAAATGAACCCTTTGACTCTAGGTTGCTTTTGGCCATTGTGTTTATCAATGCAATAGAAACCCACATAGAAGAGAGACTTCTCGGGATATTGCTATGACAGGTCTAATCATCTTGTTTTGGTGAGGATTGTGGAGATGTTTCTAATTTCCATCCATTAAGATAATTTGGGTTGCTCAGTGCCTAAAATAGATAGGACTGTGACACAATATACAAACGCACGTCTTGGTGACTTACAGTGCATAAACCAATTCTTATGTGCACATAATACGGTGCACACACACTTACATAAAGGTACATGCAGTTTCATAAAAGCATTTTAAGAATTGACCTGTATACTCTGTAATTCAATCCTTGTGTTCTTCTCTACTTCAAAATTTATGTCATGAAGTCATCACACTTAAAGTGAGGGTGTTAGGATTGGGGGTTGTGGGGATAGAACCCTGACAAATGGTGTTCGTGCCTAGAGGAAATAGGCTCGAGATGGCTGCTGTTCCATCCACTGTGTGAGAGCACAGCAGCTGGGCCCACTTACAAGCCACAAAACAGATCCTCCTCAGACACCCATGCTGCTTAAATTATGGACTTTTCCCACTCAGAAATGAAAATGGCTGGTGTTCGTTCAGTCACCTACTTTGTAGTATCTTTTTCTGGTGGCTTTGAAGCACTTACTGTATTATAGAAAGGATCATCAGAAAGTCCATCTGCCACAATGAGGTCTCCCAAGAAAATCATCAGAATCATTGCTGAGAGTTATTTTGGATAGTACCGTTGAATAAATGCTTAAAACTTGGTCAGACATCCCATGGGCAAATCCTCTTCCAATAAGATCATCACCAAACAGATCAATGATGAAAACGCTTGGTCTCTGTTACAAGTCTAGCTCCTACGGGAGACATGCTTGTGCTACTCCTCAGCAATTGTACCTATGATTGTGTGTGTGTGTGTGTGTGTGTGTGTGTGTGTGTGTGAGCATGAGGAGATCAGAGCACAGATTTCAGTAGTTGATTCTCTCCTACCATGTTAGTCTAGGAGGATCTGCTTCCAGTCACCAGGCTTTGTGGATCTGCTCTCAGCCTGTTTGATATGTGAATGCTGCTTTGGCAGACAAAGTAGGAGGCACTAAGATGGGGACCCCAGCCAGCCTGAGAAATGACATAGCCTGGGGCTGAATCTGGGGTTCCCAAACTGCTGGACACCCAGAAACTGCTGGGAACTAAGAGGAGTTAGAAGGGGGACCGGGGGCCACTGACAAGCCTGGGGTCGGGGAGAGGGGAAATCTGGCTTAGGTCAGGGGTGAGTGCCCATGTTGAAGTGCAGAGGGGCCTTCTGTAGGAGACTTAGGCCGTGCCACTCTGTATGACCAAGTCTTCCTCCCATAGTGATTCTTGATGAGGCAGTCCTTACTTGTCCAAACTGTTTACTGGTAATGAAAAAATAGGTATGTATGGCTTTCTCGGTGTGGACCAGAGATTAAATACCTTTTGTAGGAAGGAATGCCCAGGAAGGGAAGCTTGTTGGCTAAACCCTCATGCCAGCCTATCTAGATATCTCATTAGGGTGAAGAACTCAGTGCTCTGTGCTCTGTGACTCAGGGTCACCATCCTCATGTAGGGTGTTGTGGTCACATGCTCCAGGACAGGAACCAGGTCAGGAGTAGATGAAAGGCCTTCTGAGCCCATTCAACCTTCCCAGTTTTATCTGGTGACACGGTTTCACTTGCCCTGCAAGGCTTGGCAACAAGTGCCTTTGCTTACTGAGTCATCTCACTGGCACTAGAAATATTTTTTTTTTAAAAAAAATAACATTTTCTATGGATATACTCTAATAGATGCAACTAATACCCTAAAGGATTTGAAATAATGAACACTGTTTCTATCAAGTGAGTTCAGATGGTTTAAATGCTAAT
The DNA here is from genome assembly GCA_019843815.1 of Montemys delectorum. Lineage (NCBI taxonomy): Eukaryota > Metazoa > Chordata > Mammalia > Rodentia > Muridae > Montemys > Montemys delectorum. The sequence goes on along the minus strand of JADRCD010185105.1, from coordinate 10,918 downwards.
TCTACTGAATCTACTTGTACTTATGTTAGAACTCAGCAGTTTGGTAGTTCTCTGTCTTCTAGTTTCTCAGGAACTAAGTACTTAGTGAATGTATATTCACATCCTAGCTCTGATCCAACTGGAAGCATGCTCGTGGACTTATATATTGTCCTGACCCTTTCCTGTATTGCCCTTTTGTCTTTGCCATTAAAAAGCTCCTTCAGGGTCTGGAGAGATGGCTCAGTGGTTAAGAGGGCTTGCTGCTCTTGCAGAGAAACAGAGTTCAATACCTAGTACCCATCTCAGACAGCTCACAACTGCCTGTAATCTCAGCTCTAGAGCACCCAACTTCCTCTTCTGGCCTCTGTGGCACCTGTGTACCCACTACCATAGGTTCAGTCCACCATTATGTCCTGCATCACAAATGGCCTAGAAACATGGAGTCAAGTGACCTCGGACTAAGCCCTCAGGAAGGATAGGCCAAAATAAATAATTGTTCTTGGATGTTGTTTCTCTTTGACATTTTGTCAGAGCCAGGAGAAAAGTAATGAATGTACAGTTCAACCTGTTACAAGCAATCTACCCTTCCATAGAGCATTTATTTCAATTTTCAGGCAAGTCATAGTCACTTGACAATTACTGAGTAAAGAATGAGTTCTTTGTTTTTGTTTGTTTGTTTGCTTGCTTGCTTGTTTTTCTGCTAAATATTTAGTTTGGTCCATGACAACCAAAGTAATTTTGTGGAGAACTATGCTACTATAAGACCCATAGGTGATGCTTCACTATTTAAACAAGCATATAACCTGGGAGTATAGAGACCTCTGAGTTTTCTCTCTTACAGGTGGGTGAATCTGCTGTTTCTAGATTGTGTCTCATTTACTCTGGCTCACTCATTTGTTGTGCATACAAAAGGGGAAATGAGTGCCTGACTTGGCTTTGCCATTTTTTTTTTTTTTTTTTTTTGGATGCAACTTGCAATAGGAGATTCCAGAACTCTGTGGGAAAAGCTCAACATTAAATAAATTTTATTCAAGTTCTGAATTTTCAGCAAACCAGAGAACTTTTTTTTTATTTGATATTTCCACCTGACTAGGTTCCTCCGCACAATCAGCTCCTTTCTTTGGTTCCCTGTTGTTAACCACACAGCCTCCTAGGTTGAATGTGCTCAGGGAGAGACCTCAGCGATTGCAGTGGCCCAGCATGGAGCTTGGCACTTGGCATGTGGGGAAAGGCAGCACCAAGCTGTGGGGCTCCTGTAGCGCTGTTCTGCCCAGCCTTCCTGGGGGTGCCATCAAACTCCAGCTTTCTTCAAGGCTGAGTGGACAAATCTGTCCACACAAACTTCCAAAAGAGCTTTTGTTCTTCTGAGGGGTCTCGGTCCCACTCTTCTTATGCCAGGAATTCAGAGCATGGACTCTCCATGGAACCACTGTATATTCTGATATTTTTTTCTTTGTTTTTTTTTCTTTTTGTTCTATAAACATATAAAGGGTTTAACAGAAAATTACCCTGCAACCCTAGAACTCAAGTGGTGAAGTCGCATGTCTACAATCTTATACTCAGCCTGGATGCCAATGGTGCAGGCTTGTGAGAGGAAGAAAGGATGAATTATAGCACACTAATAAAATGGTGATTCTGTCCCATAATGGAATCACTGTCATATCAGTAAACTAACCATGAACTAAAGAGGACTCAAGGGCATCCTACAACCACTGTTACAGAAACCGTGTGGAGGTGGCTTCTTTCTCAGTGTGAAGAACGAGTCCTTTGGCGTCAGCATGAACTAAAGTGTTCCTGCTGACAGTGTGGGCCAGACCAACAGCATCCACATCTCCTGAGATGTGGTTCCATAGGTATATGTATGATTCCAAGTGCAACCTAGGCATACTGAGCAAAGCCTGGGTGCAACCTAGGCATACTGAGCAAAACCTGATTCTAACTGGAAGCTGATGGAACACTTTGCACTTTATGATATGAGATATTGAATCCATTTGTCTAAATTTCAGTCATTGATCTTTCAGCCTAGTAACTTTCTCTTCTTGTTTTATTCTATTTTTTTTTTAGAGAATAACTTAAAAATCATCTATAACCCCCATACATATCAGGCCGTGCTAAGGACTTTGTGATTGTGCTCCTTGGCTTTCCATCAAGAAGACTCTTGGAAATGATCTGAAAGCAAGTGAGCACGAAGCCATTTCTTAGTTCTTTACTGATCTATTTTACAGTCTAGTTATAAAGAAATGTGTTATGTATGTCTCCTCTGTTCCTCTGTATGTACACACATACACACACACACACACACACACACACACACACACACAGAGGAGGGAGGGAGGGAGGGAGAGAGAGAGAGAGAGAGAGAGAGAGAGAGAGAGAGAGAGAGAGAGAATCATTGGGCAATTAAAAGTTCTGTTGTTTAGCCACAAGTAGAGAACTGACTAAACATGCATTTGGGCCAACTTTAAGTTGATTCTGTGCTTGTAGAAACCCTGGGTGTCAAGAATAGGAATGGTTCTAATACAACTATGTTGTTCGATTGCATGATTTAGAAAAAAATTAATTTTCCTATAGGCTGTTATTCTTACAATGATATCTAACTTGAGAGAGAGAGATTTAAATAATCAAATTTAAAACTACAGCTCAATACAATTAACTTAGGCACCAACCCCAGGATAGGTCTCAAGATAAGCAATTGTTGGTACAGAAAAGGTTAATTAATGTTGAAGGGAGATTGTTTAAGGTGTCCTTGCTGGTCTCCATCTGTACAATGGGTACCTTAGGTGGGATTGAAGATACTAAAGAAATAGTGGCCTTGCTCATCTCCTACCACTTTTGTTCTGAGTTTGTCCATCAACTTGCACCTGTATCTCTGCTCCACCAGAAGTGGGATGGTAAATGTAGAAGGAAACATGATAGGAAGTGTCCCAGAGCAGGCTCTGTTTCAGCCAACAAGTCTATTCTTTGCCTCACTAAATGTGTAACAATACAATAATCGCTTAGCTGTCATCCACCGTCTTCCTATTCTATTCTTCAGAGGAAGAAAAAACACACAAAGACCCTATGCTCCTTCTGGCATTAAGTCACCACCTAGCCATGGTTCACGCCTTTGCCTAAAACTCAAGTGCATCTCTCCACATAGCTAGAATCATAACAGAAACCTGAGTTTGTTTGCTTTTGGTCTACTTGGTAATGGCTCTACTTAACATTAATAATAATTAAAGAAGAAGAGATCAATTTGAAGAAGAGTTGGGGGGCATAGAAGAAGTTGGAAGGGGAGTGGTAGAAATGGTGTAAATACATTATGCCTGTGAAATTCTTTTTTTAAACAAAATTCTTGTATTTATTTACATTCCAAGTGTTGCCCCCTTCCCTTTCCCCACCCCCTTTGCTTCTGAGAGGGTGCTACTCACTGACCCACCCCACCTCACTCCTGCCAGTTCTCTGCTACATGTGTGTTGGGAAGGCACTGACCAACTCATATATGCTCTTTGGTTAGTGGCTTGGTCTCTGACATAGCGATCTAAATACAGTGCTCATGTGAAATTCTTTTTTTTTTTTTTTATATTAGATATTTTCTTTATTTACATGTAAATTTTTCCTTTCCCAGGTTCCCCTCCAAAAAACAAACAAACAAAAACAACAAGAACAAACCTCTTTTGCCTCCCCCCTCTCCATGCTTGCCACCCCACCCTCTCCCACTTATTGGCCCTGGCATTCCCCTACACTGGGGCACAAAACCTTCACAAGGCCGAGGTCCTTTCCTCCTATTGATGATCGAATTTTCAATCCTCTACTATACACATGCTGCCAGAACATTCAGTCCCACCCTGTATAGTCCTTGATTGGTGGTTGGGTCCCTGGGAGCTCTGAGGGTATTAGTTAGTAATTGTTGTTCATCCTAAGGGGCTGTAAACCCTTCAGCTCCATAGAACCTTTCTCTAACTCCTTCATTGGGGACCGTGTACTCAGTTCAAAGTAAAGTGAAATTCTTAAAAAAATTAAAACTTTTTAAAAAAAAAATCTAAAACAATTCATCAATGAGATGTGCAATTAAACTTTAAGCATTTTATTAATATATATAATAACTGTCAGATATGATCCTGATAGCTACTATAATGCACATATAATACATTTAAAAGGTGCAAACCTTGTCTTGTGCCACTATCAGTCCCAACAGCACGGATGTTGAGTGATTCCACTCATGAATGATCTAAAGTAGTTAAAGGCAAAAAAAGACAAAGCTGAAGGATATTGTCAAAGATGGAGCAAGGCTAGGGGAAGTCTTGTTTAATGGATCTAGTTTCATTTGGCAAGATAAAAATATTCGAGGGCTCTGTGGCACAATGATGTAAATATACTGAATATGGCTAAACTTCACACTGAAAATGTTCCGATGGTAATTTTTAATCTTATATATTTTTACTACAATATGAAAAAAATCAAGAAAAATGTCATCATTGTTATGACTTGAAAACCTAAAAGAAGAACTCACCATAGTCTCTCATCTTGTTCTAAGGAACGCTCTTGGATATAGTATAATTGTCGGGAGTTTCAGGGGTACCTAATGCTTCAGTTGCAAAGTATTTTTTAAACAATGTTCACTCCAGTGTCCACACTCATTCCTTTTGGTATATTAGAAATTTATTTGGTGGAATTTTAATGTACAAAATGAAAAGCAAAACACTTGCAGTTTTATAATGAATTATTGCCATAGACTTTGTAGATATATGAATATTTCTTCATATTCTCTAGCTTTCAGATTCCCTTTTGTACAGCGGCTCTGCAAGGCTATGCTCTGACCACCACTCTGTCTTCTTTCTGAGAAAGGAAATGAGGTACACAGAGAGAAGAATTTGCTTTGGTTTTCCTGGACCATGGGCTTTCTCATGACATCTTCTGCCTCATTCTGTGCTCTTGTGTCCTATGAAGACACATTTGGAGATTATCTCGTAGAGTTCCCAGTATCTGTTCCTGTGGTCACCTCTTGTCTCCATTCTACAATCAAGGACCATGTTGAATTACTGTAGTATAAAGGAATTAAGGAGACAATAGCTATTGAGAACATGCCTAACACTGTGCAGAGGAACCTGGTAGCATGAGGACAGGCCCTGCATGCCTGATGGTTGAGGGATATGGGCCTTATTCTAAATGCACCATACACAATTGAGTGTGAAGGTTCACATTTTAATTTTAAGTTTCTAGTCACCTCCATTTCTCTATCAGAAAGCCAGAGAGAATGAGAGAGAGAGAGAGAGAGAGAGAGAGAGAGAGAGAGAGAGAGAGAG
>JADRCD010185102.1:0-10293 GCA_019843815.1 Montemys delectorum | reverse complement strand
GGAATGAACCAGCTCTGTCTGATGAAAGCCCCGAGCTCTTTCTCAATAAGAGGTCTTAGAATGCAAGTGCCCCTGCCTTGGCTCCAGATGCTGGCCTGGTTCATGCCCTGTCTCCATGGGCTTGGTGAACTTGTCCAGAGTGACACTTCCAAAACTCAGCCTGCTGTCTGGTCATTACTAGGATTTCATACACTGTACTTAGAGTGTAGTAATTTATGACTTCTCCTCCACAACGGTCATGCTTTTCTTGGACAGGCTGGACCACAGTACCAGGGCCTGGCACTAGTTGAGTTGGGCAATTACTCTCTTACTCCATCTCTCTGGCCAGGATACCAGGCTAGAGAACTGCTGCTTGCAGGCATCTGGAGTTGGGGTGGCTAACATGGAATGACATGGGGACAGGAGGACAGGAGAGGAAAAGACTAGCAGGGCACGTCCCTACAGAGTTGGCTCAGGATATCTCAAGCAACCATCTTCTGAACTTCCACAGAAGGGTAAGTAGAAGTTTCTGGAAGGTCTTAGCCATTACCTAAGTATTGTGTTTCTTTGTTGTCACCCCCATGGAGAATTCTGAAAGCAGAAAAGGATACTAGCTAGGAATCTGAGATCGATCAGAGCTGGCCCCTTGGGAGGAAGATACTGAGGAATCATGCATATCCCAAGTAGTCCCTAGTCCCCATCACTTCTCTGTGACCTTCCAGACACCCTCCTCTCTCTCTGTCTCTCTACCTTCCCCACCGCCTCCCCGCTCATGCCAGCCATCCTAATTTCCATGGTCTCATCTCTCAGACCCAGGTCAGCATCATGCTTTCAGACAGCTTTAGCATGATGCCAGATCACCTCCAGACCTCCAGAGACACTGGTCACATTGTCTCAGTGGTTCCCACGAATCCCCCCTCAGTTTTCATTTTGCATATGCAGGGGGAGGAAACACACAGAGGCATTACAATGTTATTAGTAGACGTGTCATCTGCCCATATCATCTGCCCATCATGGTTTGTATTGAGATCAGATGGTCTTACCTCCACATACCGTATTGGGCTTAGCTTGCCTAGCATCACGCTGTAGAAACTGACAGCACACAACACCTGCGTATTTAGCTACTGTAGGCTTAGATTTTTCAAAACCTACTTTAATAAGCATTCTCAAATGCTTGGAACCACCCCCCCCCCCCTTCTAGCCCACTTTTCAAAGGTAGTGGAGAAAAGATAGTAAATAGGACAAGGGGATGTGGACCTGTGGAGAAGTTCTTTGGGGCAATTCCAATTCCATTGTCAGGATACCAGCAGTCCAGTTCAGTAGTGTCGGGATACCAACAGTCATCAAAAAATGTCACCAAACACAAGTCAGAAACAGTAGCACTATCCAGCAGAAACCGCCAGGCCTCTGACAAATTGGCACTAGTTAGCAGAAGCTGCCAGGACCAGCTGGAAAGCTAGGAGTTCCCTGTCTTGCCTCTCTCAATGAAGTCTTGCCCAGCTAGCTATGCAAGCACCCCATCACTGTCTGTTGAGCCCCACTTATACTCTCTCCAAACATCACGTGTCCTCTCATGGGTCTTGCCTTGGCAAAGTACCACATGAGTCTGCATCACATGATATAACCAGAAACTTCCACGTCAAGCTATACCAGCACAGATGATCAGAAAAATCAGGAACACCTGATTACCTGTTACGCTCCCCGACCCTACCATGCTTCCTTCCACATATCTGAGTACCCTGTATAAATACAAAACAAGGTGAAACACAAGATCTATGGGAAATTGTGGTCTCAGGCAACTGGGGTTTTTCTTCAAAAAAACTAGGTGCCCTGATTACATTCTTCCATTATAGATGTAAACCGAAGTGCCCAGGGTGGGGGGACAGCTATTACCATGCCGAAGATGCTACAAGGCTGGTTAACTAAAACTTTGTGATTGTGAAAAGTCACAATGTTTCAGATCCACAGCCAAAGTTATTTCAAGCTACCTTTAGTACCCTAATAGCCATTTAGGGCCCACCTTCTGTCACTGACCGAACATTCACTCAGCTACCTGGTAAAACTGTGGACTATATTAACTTCATGCTCCCAACCCCAAATCTAAGAATGTCATCATATAGCACTTGATACCTATAAAAGAGACCTCCCCCTTTTGTTAGAGTCTACCTAGCTGATATTCCTGCTACTGTACTTGAAAAAAAATGAGTAACTGGGACCAGCGGGACCAGGCACAAAGGAACTCTGCCAGCCCAGTGGCTTGGATTCCTTCCTGTCTCTCTGGTGTCCTGAGCAGACCTTGGGCACAAGCTCCACAACCAGTCAGTCCCATAACACCCAGAGGAAGCTCCACTCCCAGGCACTCTGACATGCCCAGGATCAGAGGTGAGGAGGAACCAACATCTGTCCCAACACTGGGAGAAACTGGGACCAGCGGGACCAGGCACACAGGAACTCTGCCAGCCCAGTGGCTCCGGTTCCTTCTGGTCTCTCTGGGCTGGTGTCCTGAGCAGACTTTGGGCGCAAGCTCTGCAGCCAGTCCCACAACACACAGAGGAAGCTCCACTCCCAGGTGCTCTAACAAGCCCAGGATTACAGGATCCCAGAATCACAGGATCCCAGAGACAGCTTGACTCTGAGGAGTTCTGACACAACCAAGATCACAGGAAGGACAGACTCCAGTCAGATTTAGCAAGGACAGGTAGCAATAGAGATAACCAGATACCAGGAGATAGGGGCAAGCGTAAGAAAATAAACAACACAAACCAAGGTCACTTGGCATCATCAGAACCCAATTCTCCCACCATAGCAAGTCCTGGACACACCATTACACTGGAAAAGCAAGATTCAGATATAAAATCACTTCTCGTGGAGATGATACAGGACTTTAAGAAAGACATAAATAACTTCCTCAAAGAAATACAGGAGAACACAGGTAAGCAGCTAGAAGCCCTTCAAGAGGAAACACAAAAATCCCTTAAAGAACTACAGGAAAACACAATCAAACAGGTGAAGGAAATGAGCAAAACCATTCAGAATCTAAAAATGGAAATAGAAGCAATAAAGAAATCAGAAAGGGAGACAACCCTGGAGATAGAAAACCTAGGAAAGAAATCAGGAGTCATAGATGCAAGCATCACCAACAGAATACAAGAGATAGAAGAGAGAATCTCGGGGGAAGAAGACACCATAGAAAACATTGACACAACAGTCAAAGAAAAAAAATGCTTTATTTGTTGTTGTATTGTGCAGCGCATCCTGAATCCATGTTCCTAGACCACAGTTGCTCACATGTGGGTGAGAATAACCTAGCCCGCCCTCCCTTTGAGGCAAGAGCTGTGTTTAGCACCAACACAAATAGACCTCAGTTGACACCCCTTCTCCCCTCCTCTCCTACATTATGACAATGATCCAAGACCCACATACTCACGAGCTTGTAGGGTGGGGTTTGAGGAGAGACCTTATAAGGTCAAATAAGGAGAGAAACCTGATAAACTGTCAAAGTAATAAATTCTTCCTAGGGTTGATGGTGGAGGAACCGGTTGGGAGGGGGAAGTAGCCAGCTCCTGAGTGGTTCAAGTTTGAGGTTTCCGGGGTTGAAGCTCACTTGACCCTTCCTCTGTAACCCTGGGCCATTAAGGTCCCCTAAGGATCTGCTTATTTCCCTAGGAATAGGGGCAAAGAGTGAGGAGAAGCCGCAGCAGAAGGCCTGCTACAGGGCTGGGAATGAGACTGGTATATTGCACTTGGAGGAACAGGAGAGGAGAAGTTCTGCAGTTAGCCTGCTTGCTTCCCCAGTCATAGCCTTGGCTTCCCAGGAAATACCTGCTGGAGTTGGGAGAAGAGACAAAGCAGTGGGGGAGGGGGAGGCAGTTGGGGAGGGGTAAGGGAGGCTTTAGCAGATGTTACACACAGAGCTAGGGATTAACTGGGAGTTTTTGGATTTGGAAGAGCAGAGGATCTGTAGTTAGCCAACATGCTTTTCTGGTTGGTGTGGCTGGTGAGTTCCCAGGGAGTGCCTGCTGAAGTGGAGAACTGCGTAAGGCAGTAAATGCTATGGGGAGCCTACTCAGACACAGTTTATAGACAACTGAAAGCCTGTGTTACAGCAGGCAGGGACTACAACCAGGTATTCAGGATCTAGGTATAGCCCCAAGTGTCCAGAATACAATGTTTTTTGGTTTTGTTTTGCTTCCCCCCACCCCTCCACAGGGTTTCTCTGTGTATCCCTGGCTGTCCTGGAACTCACTCTGTATACTAGGTTGGCCTCGAACTCAGAAATCCGCCTGCCTCTGCCTCCCAAGTGCTGGGATTAAAGGCGTGCGCCACCACCGCCCGGCTTGTTTTGCTTTTTAAAGGTAAAAACCACATCCTGGAATATCAATCAGCAGCTTGGGGGTGGGAGTGCAGCTTTGCATAAGCACACAATTTGACAGAAGCTAAAATGAGTGGTTAACTGGAAGGGGAGGTTTGCACACGTAGGTAATTTAACAAAAGCTAAAATAATCTAACTAGGACATCCTGACCTTGGATTCTTAGAATAGAGGTGGGTAATTTTCCATGAGATTCTCCATCAGAGATAAAATTCTAGTTAAATCTGAAAGAATATAAGATGGAGGAACCTCTGCCCTTTCTTGCCCTGGAGGGAGATTAGGAGGGGAAGATCTATGGGATCCACCGGAGATGGGGGTAGGGGAGAGAGAGGCGGCTTCAGCAGGTGTTCCGCTGCAAAGCTGATGATGAGACTTTGGGATTGGAGCTGAAGGAGCGAAGGGAGATGTGAAACTCTGCAGTCAGCCTATCAGCTTCCCTGGCAGGAATCATAAATATTTTTTAAAAAGAAAGAAAAAGAGAAAATAGATGGGGAGAGTGTCTTGGTTTGGGTTACTGCTGCTGTGATGAAACACCATGACCAAAAGCAACTTGGGGAGGAGAGGGTTCACTTCACTCACAGTTCTGTATAACAGTTTACCAAAAGCGGTGAAGACAGGAACTCACGCAGGGGAAGAACCTGAAGGCAGGAGCTGACGCAGAGGGCCGTGGAGTGGTGCTGCCTACTGGCTTGCTCCCCATGGCCTAATCAGCCCACTTTCCTATAGAACCCAAGACCACCAGCCCAGGGCTGGCCACCACCCACAATGGGCTGGGCCCTCCCCCATCAACCACTAATTAAGAAAATGCCCTACAGGCTTGGCTATAGCCCGATTTATAGAGGCATTTTCTCAATTGAGGCTCCCTCCTCTCAGATGACTTTAGCTGGTGCCAAGTTGGTGTATAACTACGAAGCGCAGAGGGAGAGAGTGTATTAGGTTCTTATTAAAGCAAAATGCTGAAAGCATTCTGATTCCTGCTGAAAGTAAGCCTAGCCTGGCTTCTCATTCTGGGAACTGGGTTTTTCTGCTTTGGGATTTTATATAAACAGAAGCACATTTTTCATGAGCATGCTGTGCCAGAAACATAGATTGGTTTGTGCCTTTCTGAAATGTCAGTCTTTACCGATAACAATTCACTCACTAGCTATAATGGCTGCAATTGGCCAAGCAGTCCCAACATCCCTCTGACAGCTGGCCATCGAGAACATGGGTTGCATCAGCAGGTTCCTTTATTCTGATCTTAATGACTAATATTCATGTTACAGGGTGGTGAGAGAAGTTTTACAGAGGCTGCAGGGTTTGAAGAGTTTAGAAGGTCATGCTACTGTCAGAGAGCTGGTACAGCAAAGATATCAGAGGTCCAATACAGAGGAACCACAGGTGTCTGGTGTTGATTGACCAGTCCTAGAGGAGCCCGATGAATGAATGCAGATCTAATTGAGACACAGGGCTTTCTGGACCATTAAAGTGAGATACAGGACTGGATTGGGATGGCTGATGGACTTGGTGACTGGCAACTTGAGTAGACCACATCAAGCAGAATCTAATGGTAGTCTAGAATTTTTCCCTATTGGTTGTTTGACACATACTGGGTGGTCAGATGACAGTTTGATGTGGCCATCACCAGTCATGGTGCTAGATGTCCTTCAGGTAAGGTGAAGCACACTTCCTCTGTCTGGTGAGTTTGATGAGCTAATATGGTTCTAAGATGCCCATGTGCTCACACATTCTATGCTGCTCAGGCTTGGTTGTCAACTTGTCTGGATTTAGAATCTCCAAGGAAACAAATCTCTGGGCATACCTTTGAGGGTTTATCTAGATCAGGTTAACTGAGGTGGGAAGTCCCATTCTAAATGTGGTCAGTACCCATCCATGGCCTGGGATCTTGAGCTAAATAAAAAGGGAGCTAGTGAGCTGAGTGTGAGCCTTCATAACTCTGCTCCTTGCTATGGATGCAATACAACCAGCAACCTCTTGCTCCTGCCACCGTGCCCCCTTCTACCAGGACAAACTAAGTACATCCTAATATGTAACAACTCTTCATTTTTGTCTCCTTAGCTGGATCTCTCTATCTTACTATTGACAGTGTAACTTAGATGTCGTTACCCACACATGGAAGACATATGGATTCTCTTTGACATGACCATTGCCATCTTGTATTATAACCACTGTGACTGTCCAGAGTCCCTGATTAGTTTTTCCACTATAGTTTTCCAGCCAAATATAAAAAGAAGAAAATATTAGAGTGTCCTGTGTAGTTTTACAACTGGTCCTTGCCTTCAAAATTAGGCTTGGGGAGGGGAGGGTGAGCAGAGGTGGACGGAGGGATGAGGTTGGTAGGGATGAGTGGGGAAGGTTGGGGGAGATGAGTGGGTGTGTTTGCAGATGCACATATGCCCTGACATATTTGTGGGGGTCAGAGGATAACTCTCAGGAGTCAGTTCTTTCTGCTGCTTTGTGAGATCCAGGATTGAACTCAAGTAGTCAGGCCCATAGCGCCTTAATTTGCTGGCCCATCTCACTGACCCAATGCCTGACTTTTTGCTATTAGATTATAGTAAACCAGGTATACTCAAGCTTGGATAAAGTTGATTTGTGTCCTGACCATTGACAAGACCCAGTCTTTGGAACACGAATCATCCTGTTACTACCCAGAACCACACTTGAGTTAGCAAGTCCCCACCCAGTAAGATGCACTCCATGAAACCCCTAGATTTGCTTGCCTTTCCTTCATCTCAAGACACATTGGGGCCAGTTCCCATATATCAGGACCTAGTTGTTTAAAGACAGTAGAGTTGGAGCTGAAGAGATGGCTTAGTGGTTAGGAATACTGGCTGCTCTTCCAGAGGTTCTGAGTTCAATTCCCAGCTCCCACAGGATGGCTCATGAGCATCTAGAAAAGGATCTGATGTCCTCTTCTGGCATGTAGGTGTACATGTAGCAGAGCACTCATATACACAAAATATATAAATATTTTTTTTTAAAGAATGGTAAAGTGTTTATCAGCGTCCTAACTCCTGCCAAGTAGATGCCAATGGAAATTCTTCCTACTCATAAGTTGGCATAGCCACAAAAATGTCTAGACATTAGCAAATGTCTCCTGGGTAGAAATCATCCACACTTTAAGCTCTCATGTAATAGTCTGTGACATCAAAGTCCTACTATTGATATTTATGTCATTCCCAATTTGAGGCTGTTGTGAGTAATGCAATAATATAAAAAGAAGAAGTATTTTCAAGTTTCACCAACACAGGGGAGGGAAAGGAAGGGGAATGAAAACTGAGGTATATATCTAAACTTCCTCCTTAAAAGTACTTTGCGGGGAAGGTGCAGCTGAAGGAGGAGGAGGATCTCAAATTCAAAGCCAGACTGAGATACAAAATGAGTTCAAGACAAACCTAGGCAACATAATGGGATTATGCCTCAAAGTTGAGAGAGAGAGAGAGAGAGAGAGAGAGATAAGAAAAGGGAAAAGAGGGTGAGGGTAGATATTGCCTAGCATCTATAGGGCTTTAGTTCAATCCCCTGAACCATAGTTAATCAAGCAGCTAACTAATTAAAATGATTAGCACAAAAGACTTCTGGGTGCAGTGGAAGAGGGTGCCCTGATATCAACTTTAAGAGCTGGTAAATTGCACAAACTTTCTTCTAAGCATGTGAAAGGGACATGGAAGCAACCCTGACTGGATCCAACTGGACAGGCTGACACCGAGCCAGACAAGGCGAGGGTTGAGAAAAAGCTGAGGCTGCCGGCTGGGTTTTCTCCTGGGCGTTTAAGAAATGTGGGCATGGGCTGAGTGCTGGAATTTTGCCCAGACAGACTCACACTGTAGGGGAGAGAGAAATCAAGTTTTCTGTGATTGCTCTGGGCTGAAGGGACAAGATCAGGAATGCAAGGAGAGTTAAAACTACCTCATCTTCTCCGATGCTTGCAGAGTCTACAGGGGGCCAAAGGGCTCAGCTAGGAGCTCTTTAGAGTCAGAATCCAGTGAAGATACTAGGGCCAAACAATTCTGAGGGTGGGGTGAGGCTCCAGAAACTCATTAAAATTGAAAAGATGTTTACCTCTCCCATGAGCACCCACCCATCTGCCTTTCGAAGGTAATGCTGGATAAACGTGAAAGGACTAATATTAGGACTGAGGAGGGGGCTCAGTGGGCAGAAGAGCTTGCCTTGAGGAATTCAGATCCCTAGCACTCATGTACATGGAGTAAGGTAGGGGTGCCTGGAATCACAGCATGTGGGAGCAAAGACGGGGAATTCTCAGAACAATCTGTCTAGTTAGATTAGACAAATCTTGCATACACATGCACATCCGTACACATGCACCAACACACATGCGAACACACATATATGCATATACAAAAGTGAAGGACTGAAGTCATACAAGTCATACACAGCACATTCTCAGCCACCATGAGCACAAGTCAGATCCACAACAAACGGCACCACTGAAACCCCTTGGGTATCTAAAAGTTATGTGATGGATTTCTAAACGGCTTATAGGTCAAAGGAGGAGACCAAAAGAGACTTTGGGAAATATACTGTGCCTAATTCAAAGATCTGGCTACCACGTATGGAGGTCAGCTGATGTGGAGGACAATGTACAGTTGTAGATGCCTAAGTCGGGAAAGAGGAAGGACTCTAGCTATAGCCTGTAATGGCCTGAGAAAGAATTCAACAACTCAATTAAAAAATGCAAAGGATCTATTGGAAGATGACTAGGATTATGACTCAAGGGTAGAGTGTTTTCTCAGTGTGTTCAAGGTCCATAGATTTGATTTTTTTATCACACACAAAAAGACATGCAAGGTCTAATAAACATATGGAATGAATGCACTTGGCTTTGCCAGCCCTCAACAGCATGCACACAGAAAACACCTGACACAATCCATCAGACCCAGTATGGCCAAAGGGTATGTGTCTGGTAGGGTCATGTCAGCTTGACAGATACTCGAGTCACTGGAGAGAAGAGAGTCTCAATTGAGAAAATGCCTCCAAAAGATCTGGCTGTAAGCAAGGCTCTGGGGACTTTTCTAAATTCTGTAACTCCAGTTCTAGGAGAGCCAATGCCCTTTCCTGGTCTCCATAGTTAGCAGGCACACACATGGTGCACAGGTATACATGTAGGCAAAACAACCATATGCATTAGATAATAAAATTAAAATTTTTACTAAGACTATTAATACCAGCTAAATGGTGATGGCACACACCTTTAATCCCAGCACTTGAGAGGCAGAGGCAGGCATGAGGCTACCCTGGCCTACAGAATAAATTTTAACACTTAATGATCTCCTATAGGTTGCTTTTCTGCATCTTCGCCTGCCTTCCTGTATTCACACTGCACCCTTGGGGTCATTGACCCCTGTACTTGGCCACTTTCCATCTCAAGTTTCAAAGTTCAGGGCCTGTGAGCCATCACATCCCTTTGTCTAACCTATGCCCCCCATCTCTTGCTCTCTGTTCTCCCCCATTCAGCCTTTGGGCTTGAAACATCAGCCTGGTTACATAATGCTCTTCTCTGCCCCAGAAGATGCAAAGGCAGTCAGTTAAGAGAACATTAGGTTATCTATTAACTATAGTGAGTTATCAAAATTGTTACTTTAAACATTTTTATACCTTTGCACTTTATATTGAGGCAATCTTACAAAAAAAAAAAACCATGTTATTTCAATAAGACAAAGAAACTTTGTACATTCCATGTCCAGAATTGTTTATATTTAGCTTCATTTGGGTTTTTTTTCTATGTAAGTACAAATAAGTCATTTTTCTCAACTCTGATATTATGCCCGCTAAGAATTTGAATGCTTTTCCTAACAGCTAGAGCATCCCCCTTCATAACCACATATCATGGTCAAAATCAGAACATTTAACATTAATATAATGCTATTTACTATCGAATCCACACTTCAATTTTATCAACTGTCTTTAAAGAAAAAAAAAA